>JZLH01S0526716.1:0-11977 GCA_001188425.1 Eucidaris tribuloides
AAGTACTTTTAAAAAGTGGAAATCATTGAAAGACCATTCCAGTTTATCCCATAAACTGGTGTGTTGCAGAATTTTCGTCAGCTGACAATAATTCATGTGCCGATTTTATCAAGTGACAGCATAACTGTCTGAACTTTGTGTTCTAAGGTGTTTATTTGTCCGTAGATTAAAATACTGTCAGATATGTCAGATAGCAAAGTTTGACAAGTTTAAACATGGGGCTTCTTTGTCTTCAAGATCTTTAGTAGATATCAATGTATGATCAATCTCAGTCAAGAAGTATGAGAAACGTTGGGTTTGTAATGGAAATATAGGCAGAGAAGTAACATACCAACACTTCAAATAAAAGTTCATCATTTTCTTCACTGATACTGGCAACCATTAAGTTTTCTTCTTCATACTTTTTGAAATATGCCAGCATCATCTTGTAGGGAAGAAAGCAAAACACTCAGTAGATCCTGCTTAGAAACATAAAAGTAATGTACATTTACATGATACAGTACTTGTTTCCTTTATCAGAACCATTTTATCTTCTCTTTTTCAACCATGAAGAGAAGGATATCTCTTAAATTTCAGCAAACCTTGTGCAGAGCTGCGAACTAATATGTTTTAGCAATATTTAGTATGTTTTTTCTTCATTAAAAGTAACAAAATATGATTCTTTAATAGCAAAATATGCGTTTTCTTAAATTTGATAGGCATACATGTACTCAATGTGTAATTTACCTATTTTTGTACTGACATTTGTTTTTGCCTTTAAAATATGATTTTACAATGTCGCGGGGGGGGGGGGGAGTGCTTTCTGCATTGTGTTTAAGTTAGCACTGTAGGAGACTGGCACTGCGAGTGAACAACATCATTCACAAGCTTTGCAATCAACTTTGTGTTGCCACTAAACAGTGGATTTCATTTCACCAGTAGGGTCCATGATTTCACAAACACGTGCAAAAGGTCGGACGTTGATCTGCAATGTAAATTTCATCGGCTTTGCTCTGACAAATATGCAAACAATACATTACAGAGCAGTTTATGGGAAAAGAAATGATACATGTACAAATTTGAATAATCTGGTATTAGCGGAATATTTATGTTTCCATAAATTATACTTTATGATCAGCTCGTGACTTGGATTTATAATCAGTGGCTAGAAAGATAGGACATTAACAGCATTGCAAAGTATTGCAAAGTAGGGATGAAAACTGTAATAGTTTATACTGTACAAATATTGAACTGAGCATTTTCAAGTTTTTGATTTTTCTCCGAATAGTTCACTTTATTCATATTGATGACATCTGCTTTAAACTTCATTTCATTGTGCAATTTTCTTTCTAAATTTAAAAATATTTTGTATTTGTGCATATCGTACTTTTCTGGGAGATAATGATCATTATTGTCAACAGTATAGAAGTCTAATCCTACTACTACATGTAAATTACTAGTTACTACTACTACTAATACTATGACTACTTTGCTATTACTTTCTGTCTTCTTCTTCTTCTTCTTCTTCTTCTTCTTCTTCTTCTTCTTCTTCTTCTTTTCTCTTTTCTTCTTCTTTTCTTCTTCTTCTTCTTTCTTCTTCTTCTTCTTCTCTTCTTCTTCTTCTTCTTGTGTTTGAAGATACAACGTTTACATACATTGAAAAAATGGGTTAGAACATATGGAAAGTATTAAATTCATATGCATAAGCACAAGTACCAATCTTATGTCATAGAAAAAAGGGGATTTTCTGTTCTGTAGGTTTAGTGTTTCACTGAGCTACACTAGTACTGTGCCATGCGACTGTTAGCAAGTGGGAGCATGAATGTGGTGAGCATAATAAGTGTGTCCTCTTTTTTTTCTCTTTTGTTTTTTGTTTTAAATAGCTTACTTAGAAACTAAGGGACTGAAATTGAATGTCTATCTCATCCTATTTATCCAGTGTATTTAAGCCAATTAAACTTGCAGTAGGTAAACGTTAAGCATATTTGCAGGAGGAGGCACATGCCCTCCCTTAGTGTACTGTGAGCAGTCCACTTGACCCTGTGACCTCCCCAAATATAGCAATAGATACTTCCCCTTCCAGTGTATACCCAGTGCATACATGGAATGTACCATTTGTAAATATAGGGGTGACAACATTTTACCAAACTAGTGTCATGTATAATGGTCTTACTACCACAATGTATGACTGAAAAGGACTAATTGGAGAAGTTTTGTTTTGGGTGATTAAGTGAAATTAAATATATTGCCACAAATTGTTTTTATTTAGAACAAATGAATGAAAATATTAATCCAGTCCAGAAATTGAGAGTTGGGTTGGTTTGGTTGCGGAGGAATTAGTGTCTGAATAATTTATTGTTTATTTTTATGGGTATGGCCCATATTGTGATTCATATCAAAGTTAATGATTTGGTAAAACTGATAGGGTTTACATTTGCTATACACACATATTGGCCAAACAGTCTGCATTTTTTTGTCGCTGTCTGTGTAGAATTTCCGGATTTTCATTGACTTGGAAGAGAAATTAACCATTTCCTCCCTTCACTTGGTTGAAAGATGAAGATTAAAAGATCATTAAAGATCTGGGAAAAAAATAAATATTTGTGTATATTCTTTTGGGCTATGTACAACAAACATATTTCTTTTATGTGTGTGTTTCATATTCCCATCGACAGTATTACAGTTTGCAGGGGCTACCTATTTTATGTCTATCTTTTGATTTCTCAGTTTTGTTTTGGATATTCTAGAGTGAAAGGGCCTCGAGTCCTTTAAACTTTTTTTGTCAGTGTATGAAGTTGATGTATTATTCTGACCACCGGTTTTTTTTGGGGGGGGGGGGGGTTACCTTTCTGGAGCCAAGAGAAACAAATTATATTTATAGACAAACATTGTTGTTAGTCTTCCGTAATATACTCTGTGATATTTTGTATTCTTGCACCCAACATCATGTCTTCCTGCTTGCACTTTTGCCCCATCATTGAAGTGTGGATAAACTCTCAAAGATGCGATAACGATGCTTCATCAACTTCTCATCCTTGAACAAGAAGCTGCATTTCTCTGTCGCGAATGAAATCCATCTGACCCTAGAGCAGGGGAGGCGGCAGGGCAAAATGTGTGGGAGAAGTGGGGGGGGGGGGAGGGGAACTGCATGGCCAAATCATGTGCGTTCCCATCCATTCATGGTAAAACAGCGATGTGACCCCCCCAAAACGAAGTTTCTTAGGTCCTCTGGAAACCAGATTCATGGCCAAATAGCTATCTGTTCACAATCAAACACCTACGCATCAAGCCCCCCCCCACAAAAAAGGGGTCTTAGGGGAATGGATGAAATTGTCCCAAAACACTGCCCCCCTGATTTTCATAACTTTGAAGACAATGGGGTGGGGGGGGTGGGGTGGGGTACCCCTGCTCTAGTGTTGTAGCTATGATAGATATCCTTGCCATGATATGCCTGCCGCATTTCATTTTCAGCTGTAAACCTCTCGGTACTAACTCCACAAAATGGCATCAATTAATATGTAGAAGACTAGGTTTAGCACTGAAGGTGTTAGCGGCCTCTCTCACTACTCATTCTTACGCCTTGAACCAAGCAGGTAAAGTGCAACTTCTAGGCTCGTCATCGTGGACTCCGTGGAATTTTCTCAAATTTGATCAGATACGTTAGTCGATTTGTAGCCCCAGGGCTAGGTGAGACTGTCGAATGGGTTTGACATATCCTGACAAATCTGCAAGGTGTACTTTGTATTCCTTGTCGTCTACATTTTTTCCTTACCTGCAAGTGGATTTTGGACAAAAGCGATAAGCTTGTTTTGAACTGTGAGGATATCCTCACTGCAGTTCATTCTTTCAATATGCTTAAGTTTTTCCTTTTCCTCTATATCTCTTATTGTCCGTATTTTTCTGCACGCATTTGAGTGATTTTTTTTCTTCTTTTTTAGATGACAATTTGTAATCCACTTTCTGAAACCGTTAAGTGAGTGAGGGATACAAAACAGATTATTCCAGGAAAAATTAGGGATAATAGCATTTGGTAATGTTGGTCTCGCATTGTGATGAAATTATCGGTCACTTGGTTACCGACAAAGATGGGAAAGTACTAGATGTAAAAAATTGTGAGGTATGCTGGTCTTGGCAGTGTTCCTCAAATACAGAATTTTGTAACTTATAATTTTCTGAGATAATCAAAAGCAGGTTATCTACTGTCCATATTATTTTCAATGATTTTACTTTTAAGATCGTAGTAAAATATTCCTTATCAATCACTTTATAAAGTACAGGCACTTCAAATCAATTATTTTTTTTGTTGGAAAAATATTTTACTTTCTGTGGTTTCTGAGGGCATGTGTGGGCATGTCTTATAAATGTAGAACGTGTAGATATTTTAACACAGTTTGTAAGAATAAAATAATAAATAGGCCTACATAATTTACAAACTGGTAATTGAATTCATTTAATCATGATGTATACTAACATAGATAATATCCATACACTTCATTCTTAATGAAGAAGTTATGATATTACAAGAAATTATATTTATTTATAAATTATATTACTTTGAGTGAAGGACCAAAAGGAGGCAATTTTTATTCAATGCTTACCTTCTAAGTATTTATCTACTATGATTATGAATAAAAGAGTAAGGCTCACATTTTTGAACTTTTTAAACCATTCTTATTCACATATGAGAACAAAATAAAGAAAAAGTTATTATTTAATCTTTTTATCAAGTGATGTATTTACAGTTAATTTGTTGCTAGGCTGTTCATACTGATTAATAATTAATGGATTACTTAGATGTAAACTGCACTGCAAACATGTTTGCTATGCAACAACTAGTACATTATGCACATTCATAACATGAATTACATACTTGTATGCATGTGCACTTTATGGTTGATTGTGAGTATGTGTACATCCATGTCTTATGTACATACTTCACTTTTTTTTGCGGGCAATGTTTTATTCAGGAAACCCCCTACCGTGATCTACGAGAACCCCAAAATGTAATATTGACCGCAAATCCAATATATTAGGTATTTTCTTCTCCCTCTCATCGGAAAGCCTGCCGACACGGCCAACATAGTAAGTCAAGTTGAGACTCTAAGGGGATTACACCCAGTTGCCTGAGACGAGTTGGGAATAAAACTGCCGGCGTAAGAAGAAGGAAAATCTCCGTCTCCCCCAAGGACAAGCTGATTGCGTTAGTTTGCTAAATTTATCGCTGATTATAGCCGATTTTGATGCCGCTTTTGTTGCTGGGCCTTCAAGTGAGATATTTATTTGGTAGGATAATGCGTAAACATGCACATGTACACGTATACACAGTCAATAAAACAAAACGATACAATGTAGTGAATGATCATAAGTAAATAGCAATACGTGAAGTAAATATACATGCAGAAAAATAGATTAACATATATTCAGAAAAATACAGTACGTGCAGGCTATGACAAAATAAACAAGTGTGGGCCCACATGATTTTTGTTTGTTTGCTCAGACTAGTATTTTCAATTTAATTTAACTGTTTGTGTCTTGCACCTTTCTCAGATGATACCCTCATCTTTCCACCCCTCTCAACTTATTGACCCCTGCATTCTAAATGAGTGCCTCTACTTAATTTTATGTACATACGTACATGTGTGTGTACATTGATGTTATCTAGCCATAATGATGCAAAAGAAATGTGATGACATTTCACTTAACTTCCACAATGATAACTAAACTTTGAACTGGAGCGGTTTTAATGTTTTATCAGTGAAAAATGAATTTGATTAACAACCATGTGGCTCAAAATAAGGATGGGAAAATGGTTATAGTGTCTGCATTTTTTGCATACATCAATAAGCTACATCTGTTGTGATTTATGATTTGCAAACAAATCACTCTCCATTTTACAACAAGCTTCAATGTTTGCGTTAAAAGGGGCAATGTTCTGTTCGTTTCTTGAATTAGGGTACTTAAGGATTAATGGAGACAAAGTCTAAATGCACAGTTTGATATTCCATTTGTTTACATAAAATAAAACCGTTTTGTTATAAATCTGTATTACTAAATACTAATTACAAAACACACAGAAAAATTAAGTAGCTTACATTACATGTTAGCTTTTAACCTGTTGAAAACTAGACACAAGATATCTCGACATGAGGTCTATGTGAAATGTATGTAAAAGTTAATCAAATCACCTTCAAGGGGTTAATGAAATTGCTACCACAAATTGATTTGCATGAAAACTGGTACTAAGAAAGAATGCAAAACAATGTCGAAAAAACTTAAGAATTTAATGGATTATGTACCTTATAGGCTAGAAATATCTGGATGGTAGTTATAATATTGATGAAGAAGGTAAGGGTGAGAATAACTTGATGCATGGATGGGAGTTGCAGTAATGTACTTTTTGATGGTTCGGTGTCAGTTAGTATGTGTCACATGTTTGTCATATTTGTGAAGTACAACCCCCCTCCCTCCTACAAAAACAACAGCAAAAATAACAACAACAACTACAACAAAAAACAACATTGACAACAACAGCTGCAGCAACAACAACAATAAGAACAAGAACAAATGAACAAGAACAACATAAACAATGTTATGTGTGGGTGTGTAGATTGAAGATATTTACAATTTTCAGAGTAATGTTCAATAAACACTTCAAAACTGATTTTTTAAATATTTGTTTATAAATAAATAAGGAAAAATTTATGTCCAAAAGAACATTTTCCAATAGAAGATTTGAACATGGTTTCCTGTTTATTAGGATGGGTGGGTGTATTAGCCACAGTACTCCAATAAAATGGATGGTAATGCATAACTCCTTAAAATCGCTGATAGGAATACCGTCCTTCAAGCTTAATATAATTGCAGTACATGTACGTGTATACAACTTTACCACAGCGTGCATATAGACATTCAGACAAACAGACAGACAGTAAAACAGACTTACCGCCTGTGTGCATGGACCAACAACCGACCTCTGCCAACCCACACTGAAAAACTGTAGCCTCTCGTTACACTGACTTGTAATTTGAGTGTGTTGGAGACCTAATAACCTAATTTGGAGTAATTGTTTCATGTGTTTATGAGAAAAGCGGTGGTAATGTGCGCTTTTCATATTGAACAAACACGTCATGATTAATGCGTTTCTAGGTCGAGTTTGTATTTGATAGTGTATTGAACTTTTACCAGGACGTTACCCTTTTCTTTACACTGTTGAAGTTTTGCAGAAAAAATTAATGTGGGAGTTTTGTTTGACTTCAGCGAAAGATACAAAAGATGTGAGTGATTTGCAGAAATCAGCATCTTGAAAACAAGTTATTTAATCTGTATGTAAGTTATACTCCTACCTTTATCACCATTACTTTCGCTGGAACTGTAGTACATGTATCATTAATATGAGACACCAAATAGCTACATTTATTTTATGTTTTATTACCAACACTTAAAATTTTAAACACCAAACCCCAAAGTGCCACATTATTGTATCATTAAGTAAGAGTAAATTTATTGTTAAAACAAAACAAAGCAATGACATCAGCTTAATTTTTAATGAAACAAAGTATTTTTAAATATAAAAGTAATATTGCAAATATTTTATGTGCAAAATATTGAAAGTAAGTTATTTTTTCTGGTAATTTTTTTTGTATATGGCAGCTAGACTGTATAAGTTGATTTCCTCTGACATGACCTTGGTGAGAAATAAACTTTTAACAGCTAATATTTTAGAAATAGATTGATTTCTATTTTCTATTATATTTACATTGCATTTGAAAAACAAATATACCGCACAGGTAATTCAAGCAATGAACCATGAAAATGACAAAAAAAAAACAAAAAACAAAACAAAACAAAAAAACAAACAAAAAAAGAGCAAATTTTTCTAAAAATAGATCCCCACTAGAGAATTCAATATAGAAACATTTTTTTCCTTCAAAAGTTCAAGTAGTTTGTATCCCGTTTCTCAAACACACAAAAGTGCTTTAATTGCTCTCAGTACTCCAAGGTGAAGAAGTATGTCTTTTTTTGAGAGTATCTGTTTCATGATTAATATGAATTTATTTACTAGATGAGCCTCCAACATTGCTTTTGAAGTGTGTTCGTGCAATATAAGTGTGATTTCTGTGATAGATGCTTTGCAATTTAATGTTGAATCCAGATCGTGTTTACATACCATAAAGCGAAATGCACCAGAAAGGAATCTTATATTGCTTTTTTCCATAAATATCAAGTTTGTTGCGTTTTGTCCGTGCATAAGGCTGGCCACTAATGTAGCGATGATGTATTAAGTGTATGTTTACAATTCACTTGCTCGAGGAGCTTTCGATGAAAAAAGTGGGACGCGGCACTGTGAGCGGTGTGCGTTTAGACGTACATGTATGTGTTTGCTTGCTTGCGTAGGTGTTCTTTTCTTAAAATAGCCAGCATGAATTATCTTTCTGTAATAACGGTTCTCGACAATGTTTACACTTGAAGTCATGTCTAACACAATGTCCAGCATTCTAATGACCATTTTTGCAGGACTGGTCAGTGTTTTTTTTATTGACCACCTGCTGGTCAAGCATTATAGTCAAGCCATGGCAAAAGGCAGGTGGTCAGTCACATGGGATATTTTGCGTGGCCAATTAAATGGTGTTTTATTAATATTCTAGATACATGGTTAAAATGGTTAACATGGTTATAGCTAGGAATATGGATAGCAGTGCATTGTTGGTAATCAAATTATTATCATTAAATTTCTTTTCCCCACCTAATCCTTGTTTGCAACAACACTAATAAACAACAATATGTGAGAACCAAGGAAACAAAGCAACAAAATTACATTAGATTAAATGGAAACAATATTACTGTATATGTGGTAATTTTCACGGTGGTTTTATTTTCGTGAATTTCGCGAGTCAGTTTTCGTGAAAATTTCCACTTTGGTTCATGTCTATTCATACTAATGAAAGCACCACTAAAATCGTGAAAATTAGCACTCGCGAATTTTGAAATTTAGTGCAATACCGCGAAAATGTCTCTGTGCGAAAATATTGGCGTGTACAGTACACATACTTGACAAAGTAAACAGGTGCACTATAGTGAATGTCTAATATGGTAGAAAAGTGATACATACAATTTATACTGTATTTTTAGATTTTTATTTTCAAAATGATTTTTAAATCATTTTTTCCTGTGCGATTTACGGTAAACTGTACTAATGAATGAAAGTTGCTGTAACCTTGAATGACTTATGACCTTTATCAAGACACAACCCAATTTAACTGTTATTTCCCATCAATGATCCACTCATAATAATTGTAGGTTTAACTTCTTGAAGTAGTGTGGTAAAATTACTTTACAATAAATTAGAGAGTAACTAGGTCTTAGGTTAGTCTGTTTTCTAGCTCCAGCAAGTAGAGTCTGAACTTGTGTGTGCAATAACATGGATTCTATGTAGCTGAATGCATTGAAGAGACTAGATCAGAGTCTAGGCATCACATATCCCGTTTCATTAATGAGAGACAATGACTCCAGGGTGTGTTCCTAGATGGTGTAAGGGCCGCCATATGTCACACTACTCCGGGTAAAGAATAACAACATGGGCATGTTTTCACAATCTGAAGAATTGAACAGTTGGTGTGCAATAACTGGCCACAACATTAATGTCATTGCCAGTGACTGGAGGTAATGGAAATTGGGCCAAACACATACAAGGGTATATCCAGGTATTGTATGTGAAGGGGGCGGGAGGGGGGATGGGGAGGAGGGAGCATTCCACTGTTCATTGCCATGTTATATGACGCCAAACAATTTAAATAATCCACCTGTAATAGAGTAACGTGGTCATGAAAAGTACCCTTTCCCCCCAAGAGAGCCAGGAGCCCTCTGTTGCTACACCATTGCAAAAACATGTATGACACGAGGTGAAATGAAGTGATTTCCAGATAAATAGACATTTGGCATTTCACTCTGACATTGTACAAGTAGATTTCGACTTGTGAAGATTTTACACATTATTTTCAGAGTTACATGTACAGCAATATTTATGATTGTTATTCAGTGGAAGATACAAAGCTACTATACATGTAGGATTGTTTACTAAGTAACAAAGTAACTTTAAAACTGATGATTAAATTTTGTGTGATGAAATAGTGTTGTAAAGTTTTGCTTGAAGAATATATAGCCTATGTGTTAAAGCAATAAAAAAAGGGTATTTGCTTTAAACAACACCACTACCATTATTACTACTATCACCACCACCCTCCCACCACTACCACCACTACCACCGCAACTTCCCACTACCTTCCCATCACCACCACCACCGCCACCACCACCACCACCACCACCACCACCACCACCATCACTAACATGTGTTATCTACCCCTGATATTAACATACTGCAAGTGATGACTGATTTTGATATCCAGCCTCCATCTCACCCTTGGAACTAAATGTGTTTCTTCCTCATAGAAATGCATACAAGAGAATAATTGAAATGCACCGGCTATATGTTTGGAGTGACATTGTCATATTTTATTCACTGAATGTCTCAAGCTTGAATAACGTACTGTATACTGTACTATATATATTGATTTAAAAGTCATATCTATCAAATATTTTGATTAGTGTTTTAGTGTTATTTTTTTTTAAGAAGTATTATACATATATGTAGATGAGTTCCTTAAGTCTTGATGAATTGAAATATGCTTCATATCATATAGTTCACATGTTTGTAATAATACATGTACGTGTAGCATGGTTGATTGAAAGAAACTGAGGAGGCTTATTTGCTGAATATGACCATAGTTGATCTGTTTATTACTCCAGTCTAACTACTGGTTATCATTTCCATATCCAAATGACTGGTCAGGCAACCAAAGGTTGCCTCCCCTGAGGTGATTCAAATAGCAGTTAATATAATATTGAATAACTGTTGGGACTTGGGGTGGAGAAAGGGAGGGAAGGAGGGGGGGGGACAAAAATAAATCCCACTTGTCGGAAAAACATGACCAACATCCAAACCACATGGTGTAATGGTGATGTGTTATTTCACACTACGATGACATCAGAGACAGAGGTGGTGGAAGCCGAGGTTGGCGATAACGAGATCAATCCCCCAGAATGCACTTCCACGTATGTTTCATGTTTCGGACCATACTTTTATTTTCATTTGGATCTCCCACGCAGTCATGGATCAGATATCGATGGAAATAAATCGCTGCCAGACAAATAACGATACAGCATAGCTCTCTTAGTCAATTTTTTTTTTTTTTAGTTCGACGTAGTGAAATCAACACCGCGACAAATGCGAAAAATAGAGCATGGATGGGAGGTATCTCGTGATCAAATATTCAGTAACGTATGATGTGATTTTTCAATGATATCTACCTCGTGGTATTTTCCAGGGGCTGAGAAATGAATATGTGTAAACCCAAAAGTTAATTTAATTTTGATAGAGCTTTGATGGCAATATGCCGATTTCTTTCAGCTTCAGAGAGTTTGTGAATGATACGTGCATTCAGATGTACATCCGTGTGAGCATATCGTAATGAAATATGGAGGGGAGTCATTAGGCATAAATGTCACTGCTTTTAGCTGAAATGTACTATTAATACATCCCCATCCCGACTGCTTCGTAGATATGATTTGTCTAGGGGGATATCGAGGCAAGATACTTCATAAATCAAATGTTCTTCTCAAACACAATTCAGTATTTGGTTTCATTTTATATGAGATTCTGCAGATTGTAAAACAAATTACTCCCACACTTCACCAACTTAGCATTTTAGTGAAGTTTTGCAATCATGTAGTCAGTGTCTGAAATGTCAATGTTTTTAAGTATGTCAATGTTTTAGCAAGATACATATACTTTCAAATGCAAAAATCTATCTCATTTAGAAAATGCATTTAGGATTTATGAAATAAGGAGATCCTAATAAAATTATATAAAATATATATCAGTCATCATATATGATGTCCAAAGTTAACAATACACTGAATATTGTGTTTGATAATCAATATT
>JZLH01S0526739.1:310-14126 GCA_001188425.1 Eucidaris tribuloides
TAACAACTCATCAGCTTATGCTGATATTTGTATGCTATATAATACAGGGCACGTACACTTTCCTATGCCGAATCTCAAACTTACAAATAGACCATTGTCTTTGATGCATTTATAATAGCTCTTCTGTTTAGAACGTTGGCGAACGAATTTGACTCTAGTTTTTGAATAACAAGGAACTCATTGGCACGAAAAAAATAACTTAAATTATCATCTGACTTCTTGGAAATTTTGTTCAGAGCAATTAACTTAAAGTGATCGGCTAACATTGTGGAACTTCAATTTAAAAAAATTGTCAAACTTTGATATTTAAGCTACATAGTAGTGTTCAACTGGACAAATAAACACCCCAGAATACAAAAGTTTGGAAATTTATGCTGTCACTGGCAAGACATAAATGAATAAACAATTAATACTCGGGGCAAGTAAAAACATATCCTAGATCTACACACAGTAAGACTATGGGAGGAACTGAGCACGTGAATCCGGTCAACTTACGATTTTCACTTTTTTAAAGCACTAAATCATCGTTTTTGAAATACAATTTTTTCAGGGCTTCATTTTTAGACCTTATCAAAGACACTTGGAGCGTGGAGGATTATGTAGCTCACATTTTTTTTAATTGTGGTAAATGTTAGCCAGTGGCTTTAAGGGATGGGGAGATTGAAACTAAAGGCGATATAGCCTAATCCTCTGTGAATTTATCTCTGCTCTGATTTATGGAGTAACACCGGAAAAGGTATACTGAGCTTATGGATCTTGGATAATATAAAAATCTTTATTGCTTCTTCAAAAACGAGCTCTTCGTATGATATTTAACTCTAATTGTTTAGCTAATGCTGAACCTTTATTTTTCCGTCTCCGGATACTAAAGATTAATGATATAGACACGTTACAAACAGGGATATTTATGTATAATACACCTTTGCCCAACTCCCTTTATTATTTCACAATACTTTCTCACGCACTATATCCACTCATATCCAACCCGCCGTTTAACAGATTATCATTTAGAAAATCCTACACTTATAGGCCTATTAGCACAAAAATCAGTCAAACATAATGGGCCGGTCATCTGGAATTCATTGCCTCAAAACCTGAAACGATGCACATCTTTGTATTCCTTTAAAAAAAATCCTTTTAAAAAGTCATCTTATTTGAATATAATCTTGACTAATTTATTTTAACTTCTGTGTTTGCTCATTATAAACAAACTTATTATTTATCATTAAAGGGTCCCCTTTTCAACACCTTCAGTAGTCTCATATGAGCTCCCACAAACAAACATACACACATACATACTCATACAAACATAAACACATACATTATACACTCACATACATTCACCGTCTTTCTCTTTCCTGTCTTCTGTATCCTGTTCATCTCTCAGTTATTTTTTTTTTCTTTTTTTGAGGCCACCATCACCATCACGCTTCATGCTCAAGATGGTGGTCTATGCATTTCTTTATCCTGTAAATAATTGGCATGTTGTATTTTGTTGAAATATTGTGTAATAATTGTTATATGTATGTTGTTGAAACAAAATGTGTTTTGTGTTTTGTCGATGTAAATTTATACATAATTTTGAGTTGTACCCATGCATTGTTCATATTTTGTTATGCTGATTTGAGAAATGCAAATAAATTTTTCAATCAATCAATCATTCATTCAATTAATCAGTCAATCAGTCAATCAGTCAATTAATCAAAATGACACAAACAGACAGTTTGTAACTTTGTATCTCCTAATAGTATTTCATAATTTAAAAAGAATGTAAGGGTAGAGAAATCTTATTAAATGAGGACCCAATTCTGGAAAATTTGTTCTGAATTAAGATGATGAAGAAAATCAATCCAGCTCAGACGAATGCAAAATGAAGAACCCCCCGCCCCCCCCCCAAAAAAAAAAGAGAAACAAACAAACAAACAATGGGACACTGATAAAATGATGAAAACGTATGTAACTGCGTTTTGAGTGGAACCCCCCTTTAAACATTTCACTTGAGCTATATATTTTTTTAATTTCTTGTAATTATACATCTAGGGCTTTTCGGCAGGCGGATGATTTGAGGAAGATTTTGACATTCTTATTGAAGCATACTACGCCCCCCCCCCCGGCTTCTGTCCTGCAACCATTGAAACTTAGGTACTACTGGGTGCACGTACCCTATGTTAGGATTATATATTTAGTACATAAATCAAGACTGAAAGTTTACAATTCCTTGTTTATTTTTACAATGTCACACGCAGAAATTCTCTCCAGAAATATATGACTCGGGGAAGCCTGTAAATTTGACGACGTATTATTAACTTCTGGCAAGGAAGACTTATTCACGTTGAATCATATAACATTAACTGTTCACAGTTAATCTTCCAAGAAAATGGTATTCCTCGAGAATAATTCATAAACAAATTCCAATTAATCTGAACCGGTTGATTGCTTTTCACACGATCATCGGGAAACTTCAATGTTCTCTTTTCCCTTGTTTGGGATACGTTATTGATAAGTTTTTGTGTGTCCTCGGTCAATTTGCGTTCTGAAGTTGCTAATAGTCAACCGGTAGTGCATGTTCAGTCCACGATAGTATTCCCTCCCCCCCCCCCCTCCAACTGACGGAAATATTATGACCAGGAAAATCAAGTTCCTGCCCCTCGGGGAGGGGGGTCACTCTCCACATGGTTTGCTACCTACCCGTGTCCAACAACCGAAGAAATGCACCCTAAACGGCGTAACCCACATAACCAAATTTGCAACCCTAAATGGCGTAACGCATAAGAAAAGCTACCCTAAGTGGCGTGACTCCAATGAAATCCACTATAATTCTGATACCCTAAGTGGCGTGAACAGGGAATCCACTCATTTGACATCCTAAGTGGCGTAAACAGTGAAATCAACTAATTTTATACCCTACCCAAGTGTCCTTCTCATCAAAAACATTATTGTAGATTGCACAACCCGAAAAGGTTTACTTAATAATTCATTTATAATTTTCCTAATCAATAAACGTTAATTTTGGAGATGTTAATAGATCTACTCATATTTGCACCCCTAAATGGCGTAAACTACATTACCATATTAGTAACCCTAAATGGCGTGACATGTGAGAAAATGCTAACCTAAGTGGCGATCGCTGACGAATGGTGTTGAAAAAGCTACCCCTTTTCCAAAAGACGTCGACGACGTCCGAGGGCTGGAAAGGGGACCCTTTTCGACGCTTTTTTCTGGACGCGGGTGCGTAGCAGGCCGAGTGGAGAGCGACCCCCCCCCCCCCGAGTTCCCGTGTCTTTTGTGAAGTTTCCTCAATCTACAATGTCCTGAAAGTCTATTCTACCCGAGTGAACATAAATATCATAACCATGCACCATGCGCTGGATCAAATAACTTGTTTGTAACAAATGTCTTTTAGGATTTCTGAAATATGAGGTGTTTTCCAAGTGGGCGTAACGATAGGCAACCCTGGGGATTATCATGATTATTATTTTTTTTTTTTCATTTCCCGCTTGGTCGTCATGTTGAGTTACGAATGTCGAATAATGTTCCGCATCGAATTATGTTTGATTTGCGTCATAATTTTCTTTCTTATATGACAAGAACAAACGAGGACGTTCTGCGTGTTATAGTTACCTAGTGGTTCGTCATGCGACAATGCTCTTCTAAATTCTTTCGTCAATTAAGCACATCATCAAGGGAACGGATGACCGTCATTTTCTAGTTGGACGCCACGCAGGCACTTTTTGACCATTTCATATTATTGGTTCGGGCTCAAACCTTCGTAGTTTCCCGTCGTGACTTAACGCATACCCACGGAAGACAGATCTTCGGATAATTTCGGAGTGAGTATGATTATGAGAGAAGCTGGGAGGCCTTGAACGATTTTTCAATGCCGTCGCGCTGTAACGCGCTCGATGTTGAACTAGAACATTTCCAAGGACTAGGAGAGCTGGCGGGTCTGTCATCCCGTTATGTAAACACCGATTTCAACCTTTGTACTCGGACGCCTTGACCTGATAATAAGGACACGTATAAGCACGCATTAGCGGCGTGTAAACACTCCAAGTGCTAGTCGAGATATCGACAGCAAGCGCGGGTAAAAAGGCGAGGGACTTTGCCGCGGCAGACGGGACATGTGATCGGAGTGATAATGGGCATGAAGATGGGGGCCCATGTGTCGCGCGCGGACTTGAACGTGGGGACGACGAAGATTATATGGCGGGCGCTGCTGAACGAAACCAAACTGATATCGTTACGACGTAACAGATATGGTATAACGGCACAAACAGCTCATGTATACCATTTGTACCAAGCCACTATCTCAGGCAATATATCATGACATGTTCTATCGGGGAATACCGCCGTCATTAGTTAAGGAAATGCCGAGAAAGCGTAACTCCACAAACAAGGCACCGACCATTATGGTTCTTCTTGATGTTCGTACATAAGTTGTATCACGATAGATGAGACGCACGCCAGTGTACAGTTTGCTCATAAGGGAAAGATACTCTTTCCCTCTCCCTGGAGATAGGGGTGGGGGACTAAAGACTTTTAAAGAGTCTGTGATACGAAGAGCATAATATAATATTCCTTTAAAAGGATAATTCAGTCCTAAACCTTTTGATGACGTATTATTTTTTGAAGATTAATTTCATACGGTGGCACTACCAACAAGTACCCTACAGCACAAATAGCTTAATTATTTAAATAAATGGACAGTGCCATATAGTGCTCGGGTGGAGTAGAAAATAGCCTAAATATACACCCAGTAAGTCTATGGGAGGAAGTGGGCAGGTGAATTCATTCAATTTGTAGGCCTAGCTATTCAGTTTTTTAAAGAACTTTTCATAATAATTTTGAAAAACAATTTTCAGGGTCTTCGTTTTTAGACCGTATCGAAGACATTTGGAGCATGGAGGATTATGTAGCTCATATTTTTAAACCGTGGTCATTGTTCGCATGTGGCTTTAATATTCCACTTAAAAATAAATGCAAACATTATATCTGTCTAAGGTTAAAGTAACAACAATAAGGAAAATGAATCTCCTAAATATCAGTATCGGGAATCCAGCACATCTCATAACAGAAACGTAATAACTTCAGGCCTACGTGAAGAGGGTGAATAAGCTGTACCTTTGCCGAGGACGCACAGCTCAATTGGCAAATATGGAACGTGTGAGGGCGATATACAAGTTCATATTCCTGCAAACATTGGTAGCTAAGTATCAGTCGTTCCAGAACCATAATCACTGCAGACTGTTGTAGAGAAGAAAAGAGTATGAATATTTTCACCAACCAATGTCGTTACAGAAAATTAAATATTATATTCTTTTCTCTTTTGATTGTTCTCAATTACGGGTCGCCCCAGCGTATACAATCTCCCCACCCTGATTTATACGGTGATATCTCCTACGAACTCACTTCTAAACTTGTCCCTTCTTGCCACTTCTTTTTACTTTGAATTAAATATTATACAAGACTAACAAATTCACCGTGCGCAGGTATGTTCATATAGTAAAATTGCTGGTATAGCATGCAATTGATAGCAATGACTAAACACAACCTTAAAGATGGAATTCCAATCTGATGTTGTTGTTTCTTTTTAATATAGAAGCAGGAAAATTACAGGAACAGTTCAGTAAAAAAAAAGTGGACAATGAAAAATGGAGATATGGATTTTTAAAAATCTTAAAATTCCTTGCAAAATTATCAACATTGAGGCAATAATTCCTAGCAATCCTCCAAATTAGTTGTACACAAAATATCACTATTTTTGTTCGTACACTTACCGAACGCATGGAAATGTGTCAAATGTGCTAGCCTGAATATGCTAGGTCCTTAAAGGGAGAGGAAGCCAGCAACTAACAGGCATAAGTTAAGAAAAAAATTGTTCTTGCCAACCAATCAGACCGCACGTGCACTGGTCTGAAGCCGACCATGCGTGACAGATACATGCCTCCTGATGTGTGTTAGTCGCACCGCGGTAATGTATGCACTGTTGAATTGATAAGCTCCTCCCCCTATAACTGTTTCTGCCAGTTTTATCCCGGGATAAAACTTGCAAAGACGTAAAAAAAACAAAAATTAACCAATTAATAGGGCCTTGCTGAGGGTGAGTATCACACAGTACCCTTATTTAGGCTGTCCTTATCACCATGTATCATAATTCTCACAATACTCACAATGTCATCTTTTTTTTCTTAACTTATGCCTGTTAGTTGCTGGCTCCTTCTCCTTTTAAGATATCATTTGACACGTTTGATCTTTAATATCTCAAAGATCTATACATCATAATATTGAAATTGAAATGGGTTATAGTTAATAGATTACAATTTGTTTAGAGGTGGTTTGAATGATATTATAAATCAGTTTCATGATTATTTTTGTAAGTTCGATTTCAGTTTTTGCTCAATGCCTAACCCCCTGAATAAACTAAAACTTTTTTACAGGAGTTAATGTGTGTATGTGTGTGTGTGTGTGTGTGTGTGTGTGTGTGTGTGTGTGTGTGTGTGTGTGTGTGTGTGTGTGTGTGTGTGTGGTGGTGTGTGTGTGTTGTGTGTGTGTCGTGTGTGTGTGTGTGTGTGTGTGTGTGTGTGTGTGTGTGTGTGTCTGTGTGTGTGTGTGTGTGGTTGTGTGTGTGTATATGTACATGTATGTGTATTGTATATGTGCATGTTCGTAAATGGTTGATACATGTATTATCAACGTCTTCGTGGATGGTTGATGTATGCGAGCGTGTGAGTGAGAATGAGATTAACCATAAACAATCTTAGCGCATGAATATATTCAACATGTGGGACCCTACAGTTTGAATTGTATTACTATACAATTTCTTTCAACATTTTTCTTTCAAAGCAAAGACCCCCAACCCCCAACCCCCAACCCCCCCCCCAAAAAAAATAAATAAATAAATAAATAAAAAATAAAAATTAAAAATTAAAAATAAATAAATAAATAAAAAAAAATAAATAAATAAAAAAATAAAAATGTACCTGTCTCAATATCAAAACCGAATTTATCGGAGTATGCTAATTAAATCAATTCATCAGTCACACATAGTACACACACCTACCGCTAACTCACGAATAAACAAAATTCCCAACACGTATTAAGTTGCATGTTTTTATTTGCATATTTATATATATTATACATTACAAGCTGCATAACAAGATCTTTCACACGCATTTGCACTTGCACATACACATTTACATTCACGATCTTTATAACGCTGTATTCTTATCTAGACAATTTCCTTGTTGTCTGAAGCGTTTATTTCCCCTAATTTCAGAATGGTGACAAATTAATCATGCTCGTTTTGTAAAGGTTTTTTTTTTTTTTTATCCATGCCGTTAGCTTCAAGGCAGTTGTCTTGTCGAGCTTCTGCATATGGCTGCAGTTTTTTGTGTATTCCATTATCAGATTATACGCTTTACGGAATAATTACAATTTATCTACTCCATATGTATTGTCATGTAATATATTATTATTGCCACATTACCAATGTATATAAGCAATACCCAATGATGTCAACAAACTCTAATTACTGGTTCGTAATATGTTTTGTAAGTTATATCAATTATGCTTTTTGTATTTTCGTTTACAAAATGTATGTTTTATTGCATCAATAATGATCGATCAAGTCTAACTAGGTTGACATGGAACTGGAATGAGAGAATCTGCGGTTTCATTTTTGAACATCATTGTGTTATATTCAGTTGCTTTAAAGATACAAGGAATAACACGGTAGAGCTTCAATTAAAAAGATGTCCAACTTTGATATTAGAGCTACGTAGTAGTGCTTAAAGGCGCTATATAACATTGTGGAATACCCGTTTAACACAATTGTCAAACTTTGCTATCTGGCATATCTAACAGTGTTTGAATGGGCAAATAAACACTCCAGAACACAAAAGTTCAGAGAGTGATGCTGTCACTTGTAAAATATGTACAGATAGAAATTGGCACATGAATTATTCTCGGCCGATGACAATTTTGCAACACAACAGTCTATGGGGGGGGGGGCAAGTGGAATGGTCTCTCAATGATTGTCCTTGTTTAAAGCACTTAATGATCATTTTGAACTGTAATTTTTTTTCAGGGCTTCATTTATAGACCTTATTAGTAGCACGGGGAATCATTTAGCTCACTTTTAAAAAAAAATTGAAATACTGTTGTACGATGCCTTTAAATAGACAAATAAACATCCTAGAGTACAAAAGTTTGGAAAGTTATACCGCCACTGGCGAGACATTCATGAATAGACACCATTCTTGAATTACTATTGCGATGGAGTATAAACTAGCCTAGATCTACACTCACTACTCTATGAGAGGAAATGAGTAACGTGAATCTGGTCAACCTGAGTACTCATAGACTTTCCCTGATTCAAACAACTAAATAATTATATTGAAATACACTATTTGTCAGGGCTTCATTTTTAGATCTGATCAAAGACACTCAGAGCATGTAGCTCCTATTTCTTAAATTGCGGTCGTTGTTAACTTGTGTCTTTAATTGTTATATTCATACCTTGCTATTTCGCCTTCTGGACGACTCTCAGTTCAAGGTTGCCAAATATAGTATAATTATGCATTTTTAGCATAATTTTGACTCTCTTTGCACTTAGCATTATGGCTGGCATACTTTGGCAAAGTGTAGCATAATTTCACATGAATGTAGCATAATTCACGCTGTTTGGTCGTGGTTCCCACAGGTTCCCATCGGACGTTAACGCCATTTTTTAAAAGGCACCATTGAACAATGGTGGTGTGGTGTGGTGTGGAGGGCCAGACAATTTGGTGCAAAATATCCTTAAAAATCGCTAACATCGGGCAGCTAGGAATTATTCTTGGTGATTACACATTGGATCAAGGAGATTTCAAAGGATTTTATGCATAGTCAACTGGAAATCGATGAATTCTAGCTTTGGAAAAAACCTATTCACAGCCATCTTTTGCATTGAACTTACTTCAGTCCCACCTGTAAGTTTTCATGTGAGTAGAGTAGGTGTGCATGAACATGTACATGAGATGTGATCAAAATGAAAGACTTTGTTACTACATTCAACAATGGAAAGACAGCTCAAGATTTTAAATTTGTCTAGTTTATCTCTGAATATTATTATTTTTTTATTTTGGTGGAATTCAAGCCAGATTTGTCTCAGACTTACACTCAGTCTCAGTCAGACTCAGAGACAGAATCAGAGCCAGCCAAAACTAAGTAACCAACTCGAAAAAGCTCAACAGACTATTGGCAGGAATTTGATCTTGGATTCAATTTGAAATTCTACATATTCTCAGGCTTAATATATTTCATGAGCTTGGTTATATCGTGAGAACTTTATTTCGTAATGGCTACTGGTGGTGATGTTTCAGCAGATGTACATGTTCCTATTCTTGCTGATACTGGGATAGATAATAGTCCGATACAGACACAGACACAGTACAACAAGGGTGAAACTCCGTGTATTGGACCATGCAGAACCATATATAATGAGGCAACAAGTAAAGTAGACATGCTACATTGTGACTCTTGCCAAGGATGGATGTGCTACAAATGCCTACCATACACTAAGACTGAAAAGAAAATGTCATGCAAACCAGAAATCCAGTGGATATGTTCAACCTGTTTAAAGCAGGCTCCACAACAACGGCAGACTCGAACCCAAACCCAAGCCATGGAATCAAATGATAAGAGTAGGCTCAGCAGTATAGAGTCCAAGTTGGTTAAAACTCTTGAACTATTCTCCAATAGCTTTAAAAGTCTGTCACATCAAATGGAGAAGAAAGCAGACAATGTAGTAGTTGAGTCGCTTCGTAAAGAACTATCTGATGTTCAGTCAGAACTAAATGAGTTGAAAGCTAACCAACAGAAGTCTATTGAAAGAAAGCTGAACTCATATGTCCCAGAGTTGGAAGCAAGAGAGGAAAGGAAACTCAACATAATTGCTTTCAATATAAATGAAAGCGACAGTGCAGATGGCATGAAAGAGAGAAAGAGGATACTGAGTTACAGGCAATTCTTACTCATGCTGATTTGACCCCTGTTGATCTGGTTGACTGCAGGCGCCTTGGACCGTACAATCGAGAGAAAGCCTTATCCAAGCCCACACCACTACGATTTAGCGTTAGATCATAAAATCAGAGGAACACCATTTTGAAAGCTCCTCATAAACTGAAAAACAGCAGTGAAACGAAGGATATTGTCCTTAGAAAGGATATTACTCTTCTCCAGCGGGATGAGAAAAAAAAAACTTGAGAAAGGCATGGTAGGCAAAAAAAGCAGCCTCGACAGAAGAAGGAGATATTCATGCTAAATGGATAAGAAGAAATGGGAAGGTTATCAATATAGGATCTACCCATACACTGCCAACAATATCTAACTGCAAGAATCAAGCAAAGTACAGCAGGAGGAAAGGATTCAACCCGCAGTGATCTGCAGAGCGGGCAGAACTTCCAAAACCTCGCATAGTTGTTAAAGAAGGAGATTTTTACTCAGCACCTGCACAGCATAACTTTAAATGTGTATACACCAACGCAGACACGTTATTGAATAAGCGATATGAATTAGAAGCACTTATCACCTTGCACAAGCCTGACATCGTAGGAGTCACAGAAGTGAAACCAAAGAATGCTCGTTATGAATTGCTGCTTAGTGAAATCCACTTGAAAGGATTTGAACTTTTTCACAACCTGCAAGAACATGGCCGAGGAGTATGCCTGTATGTAAACACTACTTTGAAAGCTGAGAAATCTTCCAGAATGGCTAATCACGCCTTCAAGGATGCAGTATTTGCTAAGATTCCAGTGTCAAACTCAACAAAACTTCTTATTGGTCTAGTTTATATATAGCAGCAAATAATGGTCTGTGTACATTGGTTAGGGATTTTGGTGCTTGTGGAAACTACGATAAACTTCTCCTCTGGGATTTCAACTTTCCTGAATTATTCTGGGAAACAGAATCATGAACTAAAGGATTGAATCACCATGCCAATAAATTCCTAGAAGCAACACGAGATGCTTTTCTTATACAGCACCATAATCAACCAACTAGACACCGCTTTGGTCAGCATTCAAACATATTGGATCTTGTGTTCACAAGTGAAGAAGACATGATATCAACCATTGAAACGATAGCAGGAATACGCAAAAGTGACCACTGCACTCTGATTTTCCATATCAAAGGAGGAAAAATCAGTGCGAAGGATAATCCTGTAAAGTATCTATATGCTAAGGCAGACTATGACAGTATGGCAGAGAAACTAATTGAAATAGACTGGAAAAAAGAATTCTCCTCAAAAACAGTGGACATTGCTTGGAATTTCATTAGAGACAATGTGCTAGCGACAGATATAACCCCAAAAATGATGTCAGAAAAGGACATTGCAAGGAACCATGGATGGACTCGGCTACATTGGTTAGTGTTAAAAAGAAGCACCAGCTATACAGAAAATGGCCACAGACAAAGAGGACCGCAAATTATACACTCGAGCAAGCAACCAAGCAAAATGGAATTGCAAGAATGTAGTGAGAAGATTAGAGAAAGATATAGCATCTGAAGTAAAGGAAAATCCCAAAGCCTTTTGGTCGTATGTTAAGACCAAAACCACTGCTCGGGAAGGTGTCGCCAGTTTCATTAAACCAGATGGAACCACTACTGAAACAGACACAGAGAAAGTCCAGGTGTTACAGGACTTCTTCATAAGTGCCTTCACTTGTGAAGACATGCAGAATATGCCGGCTCCTGTAGAGGTTGACTCTAAATCAGCACTGACAAACTTTGTTGTCTCACCTTCAGACGTGTTTGAACTACTGAAAAACCTAAAACCAAACAAGTCGCAAGGACCTGATGGATTACATCCTCGATTACTGCAAACGTTGACAGGTGTCCTGTATGTGCCACTATCAGTCTTGTTCAAAATGACCTTAGAAAATGGTTAACTACCCCAGGATTGGAAATCAGCTGTGTGCAAGATCTTAGAGTGCATGATAAGGAAACACATTATCGAACACCTGTTAACAAATGAGATGCTTTCTGCACACCAACATGGCTTTGTTGCTGGTCGTTCCTGTACCACTCACTTGTTGGAAGTACTTGATGACTGGACGCATGTTTTGGAAGATGCCGGTAATGTTGATGCAATTTACATGGACTTCATGAAAGCATTTGACTCAGTGCTTCATCACCGACTACTGCAAAAAGTTGAAGCCTTTGGAATCCGTGGCGTAGTTAATGGCCAACAGTCCGATTGGTCGTCAATGCGGAGTGGAATGACATTCCAAATGCCATCACATAAAGAATTAAGCTTTTTGCAGATGACACTAAATTGTATGCCAGATGTGACACCCCTGAAGACTCTCAAAAATTACAGGATGATCTAACAAAGATGGAGGATTGGGCTAAAAATTGTTCTGAAGATAGAGAGGTGTCCCTCAACTCATGAATTCTGCATAAAGAATAGCAATGAAACTGTAAATCTAAAAGAATCTGAAATGGAAAGGTATCTCGGGGTGCTTGTTGACTCTAAGCTGTCCTTCAAAGACCACATCTCCCAAGCTGTTTCCAAGTCCAACAGGCTGTTAGGAGTAATGCGACGATCATTCACAAACATGGATGAAGACACGTTCAACCTCTTGTACAAAGGGCTTGTAAGACCTGTTCTGGAGTATGGACAAGCTGCATTATTGTCATACAGGATAGGTGAACAGAAGAGACTTGAGAGTGTCCAGCAAAGAGCTACGAAGATTGTGCTTCACCTGAACAACGTACCATATGAAGCACGGTTGAGATCTCAATTTGCCGTCTCTTGCCCATCGGAGGAGGGGAGGTGACATGATCGACGTTTTCAAGTACCTCCATAGCCTGTACACCACTAAGACAGAATTACTTCATTTCAGCAAGGAAGGTAGAACACGAGGCCACACGTTGAAACTGGAGAGAACATTTGCCCACCTTGACATAAGAAAATACTTCTTCTCGAATAGAGTAGTGGACACCTGGAATAGACTTCCTGAAGAAGTGGTTAGTGCCCCATCCACAAACGCTTTCAAGAATAAGCTGGAGAACTCATGGAAAAATCATCTATCTGCATATGACCCCGAAAGTAACCAATAAGCAGGTCTACTTCACCCTCCACACACACACACACACCTCGATACAGAACCATAAGAAACTGAAGTACTGTTTCTAAGGGATTCAATCGATCGATGAACAGGTCCTGTCCTATACAACCATCGATGAACTACAGTAAAGTAAAGTAAAGTAAAGTAAAGTAAAGTAAAAAAAAATCTGAACGACATGATTCCCCATGCTACCAGTGTCTCTAATGGGGTCTGAACAAAATCGCAGTTCAAATCGTGCTTTTTAAAACTGGAAATCATTGAGTGACCATTGCAATTTTCCCATATGTGCTACAGAATTTTGGACCACTGTGGACTTCCTGTGCCGATGTTTTCTACACTGGGGTGTTTATTTGTCCATTCAAACACTGTCAGATATGTCAGAGAGCAAAGTTTGACAATATTTTTTTAATGGGGCTTCCACAATGTTATGACGTGTCTTCAATTGTGGCTTGCTGTTTGACCTTGAATTGACACGATTCAACGTAATTTGGCTAATTTTGGCCGTGACTGATTTGGCACATTTAGCATAATTTTTGGCGACCCTTAATTGGCACAATTTTCAGTTTGGGTTTAAGCAACGCTGTTTCAGTTACATACCACTTTGAACTTGTTGCCTAGCGTGTGGTTGTTGTGCAGCTTTAGATGTTGATACCTGTTTTGTCTTCTTGCTGATTATGGCAAATAGAGTGTACAAAAATGGGTTCACC
>JZLH01S0526739.1:27423-40352 GCA_001188425.1 Eucidaris tribuloides
TACCTACATACTTACCCACTTATTAGCTTATTTACCCACTAGGTGTACATATGAATACACTAACCCACTTACTTACTTACTCGCTAATTTACCAAATACTTTAAGTGTACCTACCTAAATACTTCCTTGACTGCGTAATTACTCAAAAATGTACATGCTTACTTACCTACTCACTAAGTTACTTACTTACCTACTAACTTATGTGTACCACCGTATTTGCTTACCTACTAACTTATGTGTACCACCGTATTTGCTTACCAACTGACTTCTTTTTATACTTAGTTATTTACTTTCCTATTGAGGCGTACCAGCCCACATAAGTACTTATTTATTTAGTTATTTACTTACTAACTTGCTTCTTGATTTCAGATTTGAACAGTCTGTAGTATCCAGTATGTTGGGAATACAGGATGGTACGTTGGTGTGGATTGGACTGCAAGATGCCAACGCTGAAGGGGAGTACAGTTGGAGTGATAACACGCCCATAACATACACCAACTGGGACTACATGCAACCAGGTAAGTTCTAGCAATATTAACCATTTCTTTGTTGTACGGTGATCATAATTTCCTTATACTTTTTGACAATTGTGACGGTACGATATTGCCTTTGGTTAAATAATATACGATAGAAAGAACGACAATATTTTAGTTTCAGGTTCACGGTAAGATAGGCACCATCTTGTGTATTATGTACACTAAATGTCCATAATCGATTACGTCCGATTAGGGGTGGAAACTGTGATACATTTTAAAAAGTATATCATTCAAAATATAATTTTAACCGTTTCATTAGCTTGTATGAATTGTATTTTTAAAATATGCACTGTGTGTTACTGTGGATGTGGTTGGGAAGATGGCTGTTTGCATTGCAATTACCAACACGGATATAGTGTGTAAAACACTGCTGGAATAATGATTATGTTGACAGTACAGAAACCTTTAGTGCAAGGATGACGTTAAATTATTGCTTATGATAGTATGTTGTAAAGAAATAAAAAAGATAGTAGGCTACAGTGCTTGCTTTCTGAAAATAAAATAGTCTTGTCGAAGTTGTTATCATTGTAGTAAATATCCTGGGCTTGTACTAAACCAATTTCTGTGGATTTCATTCTATGGGGTATCCTGAACTTATTGCTCAAAAGTTAGGCTTGGACTTTCAATTATGTCACCGTCTGTGTAATGCAAGTTGCTTTTACTCTTTCTGGATTCAGACGATTCTGCCGGATACTGTGTCGCCTCATCCTCCGGAACAGCCGCTGGATTGTGGAAGAACATTAATTGTAATACGGTACTAAACTACATGTGTGAACGCGTCCGGGATGGATACACCCCTCGACCGACAGTGCCCCCTCCTCAACCACCTACACTACCTAGCAACGACGACTGTTATTACGGATGGGTTGGTTATGGAGCATGGTGTTTTAAGGTATAAGTGATATTTGCCAGTCCTTAGAAGCAGGGGGTGCCGAGGGGGTTGCTACACCGTACACCAATTAAAATTTTTCATGGGAAGGGGCTATAGCTCCATTAAAAGTAACAACCAAAGTAGTAAAAGATGCATTGGACACTTAAAACCCACTTGCTGGAGTTTTGGGTGTCTGGAAAAGAGCCCGTGAACCTGCTTCGTCCGATTTGTGGAGTTTGCAGTAGCTGGAAAAGCCTGCCAATCCCCTGGTATACTTTTAATGACTGGGAAAGGTTTATGAGCCCCCTCCCACTTTTAGAGCCTCTGGTGACTAGAAAAGCTTTCACTGTCACTTCTGGACTTATTTGGGTATCTGGAAAAGCCCACAAGCTCAACCCCAACCTCCCGCCACCACATTTGGCATTATTCCGTTGTGAGTTTTGCATTTCTGATAAAAAATCGTACCTTCATTATTCAAATACAATTTTATCTGTTCAAAGTCTAATAATTTTTATGTCATGTTTCTCATTTAATTACTAATAATACGCAAAATTCTTATCATCTCTCATAGATTGAGAGTACCGAGTTAGAAGGGAACATGTTTGCGAACAGAGAGTTGTCATCGTTTTATGATAGAGTTATGTTCACTGAATATTCCCGACTTACCATGCCCATGCTGTCATTCCCAGATTGAGAGTCAAGACTCCTTGACTGAACTCAAAAGACCGTGGGCGGCTGCTCGCAGCGTGTGTATGGCCATCGGCGGTGATCTGGCTAGCTTCCACTCGCAGGAAGAAGAAACATACATCAAATCTCAGATGCCCGACACGTAATTTCATTTTTCTTCTGTGTTGTATTTAGGAATCCCAATTTATTTTGTTTTATCAGATGAAAATAACAAAAGAGGGCTCTTTATTCCGAGTCGAGGTTTATACCCTGTCCGAAGTAGATGTTAAACTATAGAGGGACTGTAGTTGTTTTACTTTTAACTTCCACTTGAGAGTTAGGCTTTAAAGTGTGACAAGACGTAGGTGATTCTGAATAAATTCTTGTTAACAAATTAGGCATTACCTAAATACTTCCGTTTCATTGAAGTTGATTAGTTCTGCGTTGAATCGCTTCCAGCCGTACTATGTCCATGTATAATTTGCAACGAGGGTCCCAAATACGTACACAGTATTAAATTTTTTGTCACACTATGTTCCACACAAGCCCATGGGTCGCCCGATGGTGTTGTGTTCAGTTTACAAAATCCTGTCAACGTTGTAACATAAATGTATGGAATGAGAGCCAAAATAAAAGATGAATAATTAAATGAAGTAAATAAATAAAGTATTAAGGTATTATTTATTATTATTAGGGTTAGAGTAAATTAGATAACAGTTTTTTTTTTAAACATCTATGATCAGTAAACGAGTTCGATATTTTGTTTCATTATTTGACCGCATGAATTTAGTAACAATGGATACTGGATTGGCCTGCACGATCGATCCGTCGAAAAAGGTGAGTGACATTTTTGTTTATACCAATAAATCTCCTGAACTGTAATGAAGTTGTCTGTATACAGGTGCATTAATTTTGAAATATCCTCACATGACCATGTGTCGTTGTCCTAACTCTTTTAACTCTTCCAAAAAAATGTTTAGTCTTCCAAAATTAAAATTCAATTAAATTTAAATAAATGAACTTATATTCATGTGGATAATTCCCAGCGATGATGATAAAAGTGCAAAACGTGTTAATGAAACTACATCATTTTACTGGGTGTTTAAAAACACATGGTCACTTTTTAACGTGATTTATAATTGCTTTTTATTTTTCATTTACAAAATTGAAAAGGAAGTGTATATACAATTTATTAAGTCTTTTAAATAATGGATTTAAGATTAATCTAAATTCTACCAATAAACCACCTTTCCGCCATTGGGGCAATGATTTGGTTGATTATTTTAACAAACATAATGAAATTAGATTGGTACATGTATAAAAGAAAACGAATTAATTACCAAATCTGCATTAAACTGAAAATATCGCGTAATGTTACATGATGTTAAAACGTTATGAAAGTATGTAGGTCAATGTCAACTGTCGAGTTATCCTCTCATTTCTAGATTTTGAATGTCAACTGTTGAGATGTCCTCTCATTTCTAGATTTTGAATGTCAACTGTTGAGATGTCCCCTCATTTCTAGGTTTTGAATGTCAACTGTCGAGTTATCCTCTCATTTCTAGATTTTGAATGTCAACTGTTGAGATGTCCTCTCATTTCTAGATTTTGAATGTCAACTGTTGAGTTATCCTCTCATTTCTAGATTTTGAATGTCAACTGTTGAGATGTCCTCTCATTTCTAGATTTTGAATGTCAACTGTCGAGTTATCCTCTCATTTCTAGATTTTGAATGTCAATTGTTGAGATGTCCTCTCATTTCTAGATTTTGAATGTCAACTGTTGAAATGTCCCCTCATTTCTAGGTTTTGAATGTCAACTGTTGAGATGTCCTCTCATTTCTAGATTTTGAATGTCAACTGTTGAGATGTCCCCTCATTTCTAGGTTTTGAATGTCAACTGTCGAGTTATCCTCTTATTTCTAGATTTTGAATGTCAACTGTTGAGATGTCCCCTCATTTCTAGGTTTTGAATGTCAACTGTCTAGTTATCCTCTCATTTCTAGATTTTGAATGTCAACTGTTGAGATGTCCTTTCATTTCTAGGTTTTGAATGGACCGATACAACACCTGTAGATTACACCAACTGGAATTCGGGAGAACCCAATAATGCCGGATTTGGTGGTGAAGATTGTGTAGAGATGTTTAGCTCCACAAAGGGATGGAATGATGAAAACTGCCAAGCCCTCCGCAACTGGATATGTAAAATTGGAAAAGGTATTCTTTTTTAAATAAATGAAATGATCTTTCAGTGACCTTGCACAGTTGATGTATTGTACTGTATTATGTTCAAACTACATAATACCGCCAAATTGGACAAGCCAGTACCCAATTTTCTGCATGTGTGTGTGTGTGTGTGTGCCCTTATGTGGACTTGTCTTTGTGGTACAGAGTATAATACAGTTCAATAGATGGCACCGCATCCGATTTTTCAACCTACTTTGTGATATATTTGACGATATATATGTGTGCCGTGATATTTAACATGCAAAGAATTTGGCTACCATTCACACGAGACGTCAAGTATACTTAATATCACATCTAAAGGACGGAATGTTTTACACTCAGCCAGCCTGGATCTTGGGGCAAATGGGAGGAGGGGGGGAGGGGTGTTGCAGGATAGACACGTGTAACAAGGATCTTCTGTAGTAGGAGGCTCTCTCTATCGAGACACGTGTCACAGTTTCTTGTTATTTCTAAATAACGTGTGCTAAGTCTAATTGCCTCAAATTATGCAATTACGCACATGTTTAGTCTATGGATACACTACAAAGTCCCCCACCCCATAACCCCCACAGTCGCTTCAAATATGACAACCATGATATTACAATGACGATTTTCTTAAATTATTTCTTCAGGTGTTATTCCTCGTACAACACCCGTACCAACAACAGTTACGCCATGTGAGTACTTTCCAAAATTATGTCCCTGCATTGCACTTACATGTATTCATATACATGTTTGCATGCAGATTTCTGTGTGTGTGTGTGTGTGTGTGTGTGTGTGTGTGTGTGTGTGTGTGTGTGTGTGTTTGTGAGTCATAATGCTGCATGAAAGTTATGATCCATCACAAATAAAATCAACAGCATAGCATGAAAGTTATGATCCATCACAAATAAAATCAACAGCATAGCAATCTTGATTCGTATTGATTAAAAGTCAAGTTACGTCTGTATTATGGCTCAACCTTTCGTGGAAAGGGGCCTAGGTAATTTAAGTTCACAGATCTGGCATAACATAATACAGACTCACTTTAATTTGTCAAATCCTGTTGATTGTGTCCTTTATCGTTTGTTTGTGCGTACAGGGACAAGTCACATTTTTAAACAGTAATGATAGCTTACATGTGCCACTTGCTAGGTAGGCCTGTGTCTTGCTCGTTTTTACATACAAACATTAACTTTGCGAATTGAAATCATCATGAAAACAAAATCTTAAATTCCATAACATAAATTCTACCAAACAATAGTGTACTCTTTTGTTCGTTTATTCATCTAACCAGGGCCACAATGTCCCATTGACTCTGACTGGGTCATGTTCAAGGATAATTGCTACTTCTTCAGTGGAGGCCTGACCAGTGATGACCGCAAACGCAGCTGGAGTGATGCTAATTCTTACTGTATGCAGAATAAAGGATATCTTACATCCATTCATACATCTGACGAAAATGATTTCATTCGTACAATGGTAACAAGATTGTTTTTATTTTAGTTCTTGATTCTCTATTTTACGAGACAACGTTTGGTACACAAAAGTCCGTAATTATTATGCGTTGCTGTGTATTCTTATCATGAAAAAAAAGATACACGAAAGTTCTTAGGATTCCACCAGAATCCACTTGTAAACACAATGGTAGTAGTTGTATCTACATTAAGGCCTCCATTTTTCCCTTTTACAAAAGCAAAATGCCGTTTTTCAAATATCCCATTTTCCGCGATTTTCCGCGTTATTCAAAATCACGTATATATACACATAATACTTGTATGATTACAACACAAATTTCAGCTATTTGAAATACATAACTGAAGCCGACCGTCATGGCAGTGAGAAAGACGGAAGGCAGAGGGGTTGGCTAGGGTGATTAAACTAGTTACTCTCATGTTTGGTAATGGTATTATGTAGTTAAAGAATTATTTTAGGCACTTCAATATTTGTTCATTTTGTACTTTACTACAAATTTTAAGGTTATTACTTCAGCATTTCATGATTTTCCCATTTTTCGCTTTACACTTCTATTTTCCGCGATTTTTCCCCGTTTTCCGTATCGCGGAGGAATGGAGGCCTTAATGTACATGCTACAACAGCTATGGTAAAGAAGGTATACCTAATAACACAACCCACCTAACAAAAATCGAGACAGAGCATCTAGAGACAGAATATCGGAATTGAAGTTATTACATTAAAATTCGTTTCGGTGTACAGTGATGGGCCAAAGTCATGGTTTCCATTGCAAAGAACAACCACCTTCAAACAAGCAAACAAGCAAACAAGCAAACAAGCAAGCAAGCAAACAAGCAAACAAACAAACAAACAAACAAACAAACAATCAACAAACAAATAAACTAACTAACAAACAAACAGCATAAAAACCGAACTTTGCCTGAATGGTATTTACCTGAAATTAACCATGGTTAACATTTTCTATGGTAAAATCAGTACCCTCATTAGTTAGGTTATAAAGAAAAATTTGTGAAGCTACAGAGGTCAAAAGTGTATCCGTCGAAAATTCTTGCGGATTTTATATTCTGAGTAGCTAGTTGAATAATATTCCATCGGATTATGTTGGTGTCTGATTTGTTTCAAAGCTCATTAAATATCCGGATACTCATGACTGGATTGGTTTGAGAGAGTATGGAGGGGATGGAATATATCGGTAAGTACAACCATTCCATATGAATCATACTCAATGTTAGGTTTGGTAAGTAACAGCTTTAATACTCCTATATACTGCATGTTAACATCATGCCGATATTATTGTTTTTAGCATTCACCTTGTGTCGATGTTATTGTTTGTTATCATTCATATATATTCATATATCTTCATATATCTAACTTGTAAAATTAACCCAGCCCTAGCATTCCCAGTTATTCAAAGTCCACTTTTTGACTTTTGGCTCTGCTCTTATTTTGTGTTTGAATTTGCCTAGTACGAGTTGATAATTTATAAATAGCAGTTAAATTTTATTCCAGTGTAATGAATCAAAGGCTGGCATAGATTTAAATCACATTCTTTTCAGCTCTTGATTATTGAGACATTTTTATTGTTAGTGCAATTGTGCATAACATTCAGAAAGGCTTTCTATCAACCAGTCATAGCCTATAGATAGAGAATGATGATAAATTAAAGAATCGACACCTAATTTGAGATTAACTGCTCACATCACACACTTTCGCTTGTAATAATTTTGATCAATGAAGGATTCGTGTTATACCAAACACTTTATATATTTTCATTACTAATTGCCAACGGCATATATTTAGGGTATTTCCTGTTATGTTGCAAATTAATAAAAAGCGTATTATTTCGATTTATATTCACAGGTGGTCTGATGGTACTGCCCTTGACTTCCAAAGATGGGCAAACAATGAACCCAACGATGCAAATGGAGAAGAAGAATGTGCCGAGATGTATGCAGGTATTACAACTTAATCAGATGGTTAACTATCGCATTATCGGCACAAGATTTTCATATTTTTAAACATTAAAAAAAAAATGAAGTGGCGTACAAGAAAATAGGTCTGAGTGTGATAGGTTTGTATATTTCTCGATAGATATTTAGGTTCTTTCCACATCAGTGAGGGAGGATGTTCCAATTTAGTTAAAAATTGAATTTTCAGTATGATGTTTGCATCGGACAATATAACAAATGAAACAATTTGACTACTTGAATTGTTTTAATTAAGGATGCATACCCTTAACAAATCCCAAATTCTTTCCACCAATTCAGATGGAACTTGGAATGATCTCAATTGCGGCGACAAAATCACATTTATCTGCAAAAAGCACGTCACCAGTATTATACCGAAGACCCCTGCTCCCACGCCGCCTCCTGAAGGGAACTGCGCATCGGGGTACCTTCGCTTTGACAACCGTTGCTATCTGATTACCGGCGCCAATGCTGTCGAACGCACCACGTGGTACGATGCCAGGGACATATGCAGAAACACGTACGCTGGAGATTTAGCTACTATCCACAACCAAGCCTTGCAGTGTAAGTGTAAACTCAAATTGAGTTTCAAGGCTCTACTTGCATGCTAATGCTAGTCTTGTACTACAGACTACCAACATTTCAATTAGCATAAGATGTGTACTATGAAGTTAAAACACTAACGTTAATATCAAAACGCATCCTAATAAAAAAGAATAATTCTATCATGGACATTGGACCATCGTCAGAGGGAACCAGTTCGTATACATAATTCAGTGATGAAAAGCGCGTATGTTCTTGCCTTACCAAATAAGAAGGAAAACTAACTTGAAATGTGTGAACTATTTAATTATAGTTTGGATTTATTGTTCATATTCATTGAGAGAATGACATCTGTAAAAATAGTAAATATACAATAATAAAAATTATATATTAAATGAAATAAAGGATGATATCCTCCCATAATAATCACTAAAATAATCAGTATCGTGGTAACAGACAATAAAAAGCGAAAGAAATATGATGGAACGTACATGAAAAAGCAAAAAGCAATTTTACATCTAGGAACAGAAGAAGTAGGATAATTGCCAAGTATGGAGACTAGAAAATTCATTGCGAACGAGTACAATGAAAAATAGAACTACCACATTTATATAGATTTTGAGTGTTAAAAAATGTGATTAGCATATGAACGATATTGGAATTATGATTCACTTGACGTCTTTCCATTGCTGCTTCTCCACAGCTTTCTTTGTCACCCAAATGAAGGGCATCGGTTATAGGTTGTATATTGGTCTCAGCGACTCGCTGACTATGGGTCAGTTCCGGTGGACGGACGGGTCAGCGGTGGACTACACCAACTGGGCCTACAACGAACCAAACGAATATGGTGGAGATGTGAGTCATGCAAAACATTTTTTCCTTGAAATCGTAATCATTAAGATCAGGCATCCTGTTGTTTGAAAAACAGATCGCCAGTTTCCTCCTGGTAATCTTCTAGTACACAGAAAACTAAAACATAGAATTAAATTAATAGTGACTTCATATCGTAGAAATCTTTGTTGCCATCCATTCCCGGCAAAATAAAGGCAGCATGACTGACCAAACTTTGATAAATTATATTATATATTTTGAGAACTAAACAGAACTTGACCATTGTCGTCTTTGTGCATTAAAAAAGTAATCCTCATCAGTTTTATTTAATTAAGCTGATGTGCTTCATAATATTTAGTGCATTATCTACGGCTTTTAGAATGGCATAAATGATGTTAATTTGAAAACATTTCGCAATGAAATGGAATAAGCAATATTAATTTTCAATAAAGAATACCGTCTGTAAAGGTAATGAGTCTGTTTATTTCGTGGGTTTTTGTAGATTCACACATGCATTTTGTGCAGCAATCTTTTTTCTAGAGGCCTACAGGAAAGGTCACAATAGGTCCAGGTCCAGGTCCAGGAAGCTGTTCAATAATGCATCTTTCGACACTATTTGTGGAGCTCTGTAGAAAGTCTTTTTTGTTCCCTTTTTTTCAGGAGGATTGTGTCGAAATGATACAAAACTCGGACCAGCCTGGGAGATGGAACGATATCAGTTGTAACAAAAACAATGGATACGTCTGTCAGGTTAGTTTAGGTGAGTACAAAATCAGATAAGACATCCAAAGCATAATATCGTTGAATTTGGTTATGATTGTGAACGGTTCTTTCTATGTATTTCAAGGTGTATAATAATCCTTGTATAAGTTTGCTGACATACATGCTAGAAACTGGTTGATATGCCATATATATGTATCGCTTGTGCGGTCCTCGATGTGGGTGATGATGTTTGACAAGATAATCTGATGAGGGTTCATATAGCAGAATGAATGCAGTACAGGTCAACAACTAAAAAAAAATGGGACAGGTATTGAGAACAACACAGAGAACTATGGTAAGAAGAATGTTCAATGTGACATTATGTGACAAAGCGAAACACACCAACATACGACAGGAAACTATAGTCAAAGATAGCATAGAAAAAATGGACTACAGAATAATAACCACGCTGCGACAAGAGAAGAAGAGGTAGACAAAAAAGAGACGGAGAGATAAAAGAACAACGTATGGCAGCAAACGGAATTAAATGGGAAGTCACTGAGGAGGACTTAATGAGGATGAGGATGAGGATGAGGATGATGATGGTGATAATCTATGATGAAAGTGATGATAATGATGATACAGTACATGAAATAAATTGGTTCTCCTATTTGCAATTTGTCTTCCACCAAAAGACCCCAGTCTTCCAGACCCACCAGACAACCCAGGCGCCTGTCGACAAGGTTTTACCCAATACGGCGATAGCTGCTTCAAGGTCGTCTCACGAGAGATGACTTTCCCTGAAGCCAATCAAGCCTGTAACAATGAAGGATCAGACGTCAATCTCGCCAGCATCATTGACAACTACGAGCAGGCTTACGCCGAGACCCTGGTTCATTACAACGGGGATTCAAATCTCTGGATTGGTCTCTCGTATCAAACGGTATGTCTATACATGCAAATGTTCCATGACTCGAAACTCAAATTACCGAGGAAAGCAAGGGGAAGGGACTCAGCCGCCTTGGCGATTTCCAAAGAAATAGAAATAACAGTGGAACGAAAGGCAGCGCAGGAATCTTAAGAGATTAGAAACAAAATAGTTCTCTGTTCTTCTGTAATATCAAGGAAGATTTCCTGAGAACTGTCAAACTTAGCTACACCTACTCCATAAAAACATGGACTCAAGAAAAAGGTCTGAATAAAACTAAGAACGGTAAAGGTATTGTTTTGAAGCGATGGACTATGGCTAAGGACGTTGTTCTGTCATAGCATGAAAAGCGAAACCTGTCCCGCTCCTATACGATTACTTGGTGCGGTGCCTTTCAATAACCTTATCCACATTGCTACACAAGACAGTTTGACCGGGGGGGGGGGGTAGTACACCAGTAGTTCTATGCGTTTAACTCTCTACACCATCTAGTTATCCTAGCGGCAGGCATAAAACTCTTTGATATGACCCGACCGCGAATCAAACTCTCAATCTCAGGTCGAGAGGCGGACGCTCTACCAACTGAGCCAACTTGCCTATTATTAGAAACGAAAAAAATATAACCTTGATGGTTTCATGAGAAGTGCTATATTTTACTTTTAAGAGATAGTCATGTGAACACGAAAACGATAGGCAATAATATTAATGACAGTTTCAGAAAGGTACGCTAGATTTATGATCATTTTACTACTGCAGATGACTGGACGGTACGAGTGGGCCGACGGTTATCCCGTCTGGTATACTTACTGGGGACAAGGAGAACCAAGCCAAGGTTCTAATGAAGGATGCGTTTCCATGGGATTGGATGGTTGGGATGACTCGAGATGACACAAACAGTTACGGCGCCTTGTGCAAATACAGCCTTGGTGAGTTATCTGTGGAACAATACTTACAACAGACTACAATACGGTAATTTGTGAGGGATTTCCAGAAGCTGTTATCAGTACTTATTTAAAACAAGAATTGGCCGACGGTGTTGGTCTGAGCAAAGTTATGGTTTTCAATCGAATGTGTGTACGAACGCATCCGGGCTTGTGGAACACAAAAAAAATCTAACCAAAACCCAAATTGCGAAGACGTCAAGGTATCCCATGACGGGATGGCTCCTTTAGTTTGACCGCAGTGAAAGGATGAACGATGGAAATTGTTTGAAGAAATAAATGGCTCTATGGGTGGGGGTTGTAGAGGAGGTGGAGGATCCCGTTATTTAAGTTCATTAGTTACCAGCATGCAAAGGTAAAGTACCGAGTCTTGCCCAGGATCGCGTTGCCTAGGACTAACCCAATTGGTAAACTCTGTTTGACTCATATAAACTCCTCAAAAAAGTTTGGAAATCAGAGTTTGATCGGTTATATTTCCCGTTTCGTAGAAATAATCATCGCAAGCTTAGTATCGTTAAACAGATTATTTAATTTTCTTTAAAATGATACCCTACTTATTATGATTAAGCAACCAGGGAAAGGGCGGTGTTTTAAAATGTGGTGTAAAGTGTAAATTGAAAAGCTGCAAAGTGACCAAAGTTCGATTAGTCACCCAATTGTTGTTGTTCTTGTTGATAAGTGAGTTTTCCATTGTCTCTTTGGTTGTTATACGCTGAAATGTGAACATTGACATGGATTGAAGAAACACCTGCAAAATAAGCAAGCAACAACTACAAAAAGTGAAAAACAAACATGTATGGGGATTACAAACTGGACATAGGACATTTAATCTCACGGACCTTTCACCACATTTACACCGCAAAGTGATAAAAAAGTGTCAGGAGCTTGATTTGCATGAATTTTCTCAGAGAGAGGGTATCACAAGAATGGACTATCCTGCATGCAGCCCAAACTTCAACCCCATTGAACATTTGTGGGATCAACTTGGCCGGGCTGTACGGAAGAGAGTCACAAATGCAACGACATTGGCAGGTTCGCGTCAATTACTGATTGACAAGTGGAATACCAACCCACAGCAACGAATCACAAAGCTCATCAACAGCATATGAAAGTGGTGCAGGCACGTGGGTCTTCCACCCGATACTGAACTCTGATCATGTTATTAAAATCAATGAACATTGATGAAATCAAAGATCGATGGGAAGATAAACATGAAAATTCATGCAAATCAAGTCCCTGACACTTTTTTAGCACTTTGTTAGTG
>JZLH01S0526739.1:40402-51417 GCA_001188425.1 Eucidaris tribuloides
GGAATACCAACCCACAGCAACGAATCACAAAGCTCATCAACAGCATATGGAAGTGGTGCAGGCACGTGGGTCTTCCACCCGATACTGAACTCTGATCATGTTATTAAAATCAATGAACATTGATGAAATCAAAGATCGATGGGAAGATAAACATGAAAATTCATGCAAATCAAGTCCCTGACACTTTTTTATCACTTTGTTGTGTTCATATGGTGAGATTAGATGTCTGTGAGATCAAATGCCTGTGAGATTAAATGCCTTATATCCAGTTTTTAAATGCCCATACATGTTTGTTTATTTGGTTGTTTCACTTTTTGTTGTTGTTGTTTGCTTACTTGTGCAGGTGTTTCTTTCAATCCATGTCAATGTTCACATTAGAGTGCATAACAACCAAAGAGACATTAAAAAAACTCACTTATCAACAACAACAACAAAGGGTGTTTTAGCGAACATTAGTCATTTTGCAGCTTTTCAAATTACACTTTACACCACATTTTAAGACACTGTCCTTTTCCTGGTTGCATAATTATAACAAGTAGTGTATCATTTTAAAGAAAATTAAATACTCTTTCCCATGATACCAAGCTTGCATTAATTATTATTACAAAACGGGAGATATAACCGATCAAACTCAGATTTCCAAACTTTTTTTGAGGAGTTTATATGAATAGCAACCAGACGCCAAATAGTGATGAAGAAGATGACAACGATGAGAAAGACGATACTGATGATGATTTTATTGTGCAGTTTAAACAGGAGTAACGTCTCCGTCTCACACTGAGATAGCACATGTTATAATTTATTGTTTTTTTAGTAATACTATTAAGAAAGAAAACACTGTCCATATTGCGTGAATATTTTCGAATTAATTTTCAACCTTCCTCTGCCCAAAAAAAGTTCCCGCTGCTCTGTCTCTGATTAATTTCTTGTTTTCGCGGGAGGTTGCCTCTTCAGCATGTACGTTACATAATGCATTTTGGAATCTCCGTGAAATTAGAAAACAGCAACCACTCGTAATCCTCATCAAAACTGCCAAGATGTAGGGGTGGGGAGGGGTATTATTATTTCTACAACAGAACGGTATCACGGGAAACTATTCCCGCTGTAGACATTCGTTCCGTTGTAACCTTTTGAGTATTGTTGTTTCTCGTGTCTCACTGAACAGTTCCCATCCCGACCGAACATCCAGACATGCCGGGTACCTGCCCCGATACCTGGACGGCGTATGGCAGCAACTGCTACCTCTTCTCCTCTGGTATCACGGATTTTGCAACGTGGCCTTCAGCCCAGTTTATTTGCACCACGAATGGCGGCAACCTCGCCAGTGTTCACACCAGGCAAGAGAACGAGTGGATACGCGGCCAAATTGACCAACGGTTTTACGACGCGTGGATTGGGCTAATGGCAGAGCCATCATGTAAGACTGATTTGTGGCGTCGCATAATCATGTACCTAGATGGATCAAGATGGCATTTAGTCTGATCATTTGTGTCTTTCTTTGATCGCTTTATTTTGCATTTCTTAAAAAGACATTTTAGACAACATACTAAAATATTTTACAAAATACCAGTTGATTTTGTGTAACTATATGACAAAATATACCCTAAAGCGAGAAAATATTTTAATTACTGAATAGAAAATGTAGAGAAATTAATAACTACTCAGAAATTAATAATAGTAGTAGTAGTAGTAGTAATAGTAGTAGTAGTAGTAGTAGTAGTAATAGTAGTAGTAGTAGTAGTAGTAGTAGTAGTGTAGTCGTAGTAGTAGTACTAGTAGTAGGCCTAGTAGTATCTGCAGTACAGTAGCAGTGGTAGTAGTATACAGTGTGTCCCAGAAAAAAAGGAAACCGGATTTCATGGCAAAAATATTCTATAATAATACATAATTTCTTCAATGAATTATGTATGATTGTAAAGCTCGGCTCCTCTTCTTTCATGTGATACATAACTTATATTCACCGTTCACGCATTATTGAATTTACAACATAGATATTGCGTCTACCAATTTCATTTGCACGCGCATATTCCATCTTTGATGTGCATTTCATGCTAGTAAATGTTATTATTTTTGAGAAACAAAAAGCATGACATAAAAGCATCATAATTTCCTCTGTTATCTGACACCTCATGCGTAAAAAATGAATAATGTTTACCAGAGAACAAGTACAATTAAAACATGCCTGTTTTAGAGTGATATTTAGAATGAATCCATTTCGAGCAACTTGAAGCGAGTTAAACAATAAGGTTTACGCACATATTTGTTATTCAGATATAAAAATATCCTCATCAATCTCGGTTTCCTTTTTTCTGGGACACACTGTATTCACTTATTCACTTATTCACTTTATTTATTTTCTCAATCATAAAACAAATACAAGAAAAATAATCACAATGTAAAAAAAAAGTACACAAAATATGATTCAAGAAAATAGGATGACTACAAAAAGTTTGATAACCTGTAGGCCGTAGTCCCCGTAGACATAACAAACATTACGACGTGTACTGGTACATACTACGTAGACAACTAAAATCCAAAATCCATAATTATACATCATACATAAACTGATTCTCACACTTCACACATAACACACACAGCACATAGACACACCAACAACAGTCGGTGGGGGGGGGGGAGGGGGTTATAAACATCATGATAAATTTAACTCTAAGGGTTAGTCTGAGTCTGAGTACGAGTTAATAAATACGTTTTTTAAATTTAGTTTTAAATGGGGTGATAGTAGTACATGTTCTTAAATCATTTGAAATATCGTTCCAGACTCGTGGACCACTGTGGCGAACCGAATTAAATATTGATTGACTTTGAGCTTTAGGGTAATGACATTTATCATTAGAGCGAGTGTTATGAGTATGGACAGATTTGTTCATAATAAACATTTTAGAGATATTAATTGGGACGGTATTATGAATTGTTCGAAACATTAATGTCGCTATTTGAAGTTTATGTACATCGTAGATATTTAAAGTATTTAAACGAAAAAATAAGGGACGAGAATGAGCTTGGTATTGAGAATCTGTACATATTCGTAGTGCTTCCTTTTGTAGCTTATGAAATGGTTCCAATTTTGTAATTCCAACACTCGCCCAAATGATATTACAATATTGTAGATATGGCAAGATTAAGCAATTGTATATTATAACAGTTCTCGTTCAGGCAAAACTGGACGTAATTTACATAGAATACCAATATTTTTTGAGATCTTATTAATAACAGATGCACGATAATTATTAAAAGATAATGAATCGTCAAGTAAAATACCAAGAAAAATGACAGATTTTGAAACAGTTAAACAAGTTGTGTCCATGGATATTTTAACATCATTAATATTACGTTTTATGCTTTCTTTACAAAAATACATAACATTGGTTTTATCAAAATTAATTATCAATTCATTAGCATGGAACCAACTTGTAACTTTAATTAATTCTTCATTTGTCTTTCTAATGAGTACATCAAAATCATTATGAGAAGCAATAATATTTGTATCGTCTGCAAACAGGACGAAATGGAAAAATGATGAAACATGACAGAGATCATTAATATAAATCAAAAATAAGAGTGGTTCCAGTATGGAGCCCTGGGGGACTCCATACTGGACCTTCGTACGTTGAGAAACAAAATTATTGTATATTGTATATTGAAAACGATCTGATAAATAATCATGAAACCAATTATATGCAATGCCACGTACACCAAAATTAATTAATTTAGCAAGAAGGATATTGTGATTAATAACATCAAAAGCTTTTGATAAGTCAAGAAATATACCAACTGAATGTAAATAATTGTTTAAGTTATTAAGAATGTGATCATGAAGATCAATTAAGGCAAGATCACAGGAGGAATTTATTCGAAAACCATATTGTGAATTATTGAATAAATTGTTTCTATTAATGTGACATAAGAGCCTATTATCAATTATCAATTTTGAGAAACAAGGGAGTAAAGTTATGGGTCTATAATTTGAAAATAAATAAGGGTCGCCTTTCTTAAATATTGGAATGATTTTACCCACGTTCATGTTTTGGGGAACTTTACCAGAAGAAATTGAAAGATTACATAAGTGTACAAGAATAACTTGCTTGACCATAAATTGACTGATTCCATCAAACCCTGAACTTTTGCTTGATTTAAGCTGCATTACAACTTTAATGATTTCATCTTCATTAGTTGGGTTGAAAAATATTGAATTTTTTTAATATACGGTAATGAGCTTTAAGTTAACATCCAACAGGCATTTATTTATACATACCGTCTTCCTACGTTTAGCTTCATTTACATGGTCGGATGGTTCTGCCTTTGATTACACAAACTGGAACCCCGGAGAACCAAATTCCAACTTCCCTGGAGATGAAGACTGTGCTGAAATGTACAGGGACACTGGAACGTGGAACGATCTAGACTGCCTCACTCCTCAAGGATATGTCTGCAAAGTTCCCAAAAGTAAGTTGAATAAAGAATGCATTGGTATGGATAGATTATAATCTTAACAAGTTGTGTTGCGTTGTTGTGCTTGACGCGGAGATAGCTAGATGGCTAGAAAGAGAATGAGAGGTGTTAATGGTTATTTTTTTTTAAACGGCGCCATGACATCGTGCAGGACCCATTTGGATTTTGGAGTGTCCGTGTTTCCGTTAACAATTTATAGAAAATCTCAAAAAAGGAATATTAGTTTTTCAAAACTTTGCCAAAAAACATGTATCGCCAGAGAGCAGAGACTGAATAAGATTTCAGCTCACGTGGGTCGAAGATTATTAGTGTGAACTATGCAGCAAATACTGCGGCTAAAGGAAAATTGGATTTCCACAAAGCTTGATGGAATTTATGCGTCCCTACATAGACGAATGTGCTGATTACATTGCTTGGTTGAAGGTTTTGAAGGTTGAAGGCCAAAGGTCACTCATCACCATGTGTTACAGGCAATGTGACATGGTTCTTCAAATAACTCGAAAAAATGCTTCATCTGGTCATTGAAGCGCTTTCATAGGGCTCCTCCATTGCGCTTGACTAGGCACAGCTCTCTATAAAAATACAGCATACGGCAAACCATCGTGTGGCTGGCAGAAGGTCGTTACCAAATGTTTTAAGCAGAAGGACGTTAACAGTAAATTGCTCCTAACTTGATAACGATTGGCTTATTTCACATGGAATTTAAGTATTGTTATCTTTGAGGCCTTTCTATTAGTATATCAGGCAGAAATATGAAATAACTTTTTTTTCAAGTCAGAGGCAATTTACTTTAAGCGCCCTTCTGCTTAGAGCATTTTACTTCCTTCTGTCTGTCCTCCATACGTGTGAAGTAGAAGTAGGCTTAACCAAGGTAAGTTATCTAGACAGTGGCATAGTTCCATGCTGGAGACATTAGCCCGCTCCAAGACCTTGCTGTTTGTCTTGCCGTCTTGCGGTCTTGATATTTGGTTTGCACTATGGAACGGAAACATCGCAAATGAAAGCGCTCCAAAAGCTTCACCCGCCTCCTGTATTGGACCCAGGCTTCTGATCCATACAGAAGAGTAGTGATGACTGGTGACAACAGCCCTGTGTACGACGATCTTTGTTGAGAGTCGTAGTGAATGATTCTTCAACACACGTTTCTGTAGGTGACCAAAGGAACTATTGGCTTTAGCTTGGTGGTTGTCAACATCCTTGTAAACTATTGGCTTCCTGCTTATAACTGCAGTAACATGTAACCAGATACAGGATGTTAATGGAATCACACCTTTCCTTATTTTCTCTTTCCTTGTATCCCAGCCCCTCTGTCGGTCATGCCAACGACAGGTACGACAACCACGCCCCCAGCACCAACTAAGAAACAAACCACGCCTACTAATACTCCAGGTGGTCCAGCTACAGGTAACCTATCTCATATTTTAAAAGTAATGTATATAATTTATTTCATTATGTTTTCTTTGAGAACTATTACGCTAATTTATATAATTATGATAAAGCGGCAGATTTTCATAAAAAAATACTCAACATGTATATTTTAGAACAACGCAGTGTAATTATGTTCAGGACATTAACAGTGAAAAATGAATTTCTCCGTTTTCTCGAACTGCTGCTGCTGCTGCTCCTCTTCCTTCTCTTTTTCCCGTCTTGCTCTGCTGCTTGTTCTTTTTTGTTCTTCTGCTCATACTTCTTGTTCTTCTAATTATTTTTGTTTATTATTGTTATCGTCCTTTGTCGTCGCCGTCTTCTTCTTCTTCTTCTTCTTCTTCTTCTTCTTCTTCTTCTTCTTCTTCTTCTTCTTCTTTATCATCTTCTCCTTCATCATCGTTTCATCTTCTTCGTTTTCTTCTCCTTCTTCCTGACTTGATTATTGCCGTCCATGTTTCATTTTCCTTGTATAGGTGGACAAACAAAAGTCACTACTACCAAATCTCCTGCAACAGACAAAAATCCACCATTGACAACTACAAATGGTAACATAGAACCCGGTAAGTCATTCTTTGGTTTTTCACCCATCCCTCTTTTTTGATCAAATAAAAGCTTGGAAACAGAATAAATTGAAGTGAGTAATGCAACGTATCAATTTTTTATACGTGCAATATTTGTTTATGAGCTAAAATGCAATTCAAAAAGAAGTAATCCTGTCATTTTCAGTCAATCTCGTCTTATTGCAATACGTGGTAACAAGTTATGTCATTATCATTCTAATAGAATGATAATTAACAAAGTTAAGTTTATGATACTCTAAATAATATATGATAGTTTATGCAAAGTCGGAGTGATTATACAGTGCAATGTGCACCTACGATCGGTTGTTGCATGATAATTAGCCAATTACTCTAATAATAACAAATTAATTCATAGAAATTGTTTTCATTAATTTATCTTCGTGTAAACGATAAATCATTAAGCGAGTAACGTCATCAGCATTCGACAAAGAGGGGAAATTTAATTCTGAAATAATTTGTTTTTCTCATCTTCAGGACTGAGCCCCGGTGGTATTGCTGGTATTGTAATCGGTTGCTTTGTCGCCCTCTGTCTCGCGATATTGGTGGCGTTCTACATCTACAGCAAACAAAATGAGAAATCGAATCAGAAAACACCGCCCCCTACTTCACCCACGGCATTCACGACGGGTTTCGAAAATGTCGTGTACGACGAAAAAACATCTACAAATCTGACCACTTTTGACTCGAATGCTTGACGCATATCTATTTAGCGTGTCGTTATTCGTAGGATATATAGAAGAATCCTCTAAACTTTCTCTCGAAAATATCCACGCATCAGCACGAGGAGTCGTGGGTGGCGTGTATCAACTGTATCTTATGGACTAAGTTCATACTAAGTAGCTGGTCTTTTGATTATCTTAACCCTTGGTGTGCTTCGTTCGCCAATTTGCACAGATCAAGAAATGCCCTGGAGACAATGATAAGGGATTTACTAATCCCCCTTAATCCTGTTACTCGAAAGAGTACCCTTCTCATAAGTCCAGCAAGTCATTCGCTGCTTCTCTGTATGGAAGAGGTGCGCTTGCTGTGCGAAAACTGCAAATTTAATTAAAACAAAATCTGAATTGCACCTCAAATTTACTTTAACAATTTAGGCAAATAAAGAGTTGAAGCGATATGGTCCAAAATCTCGACGATCGGGTTGTTACAAAATGTATATACTGTGTTTGTAACAAAGTAGAACCGGTGAGAGTGAAATTACCTGGAGCGCTGTAACCAAATACAATCTTTCTACAAGTGTAGGGACATTTACAGGTATATGACTGTTGGATCTTGTATGTTTTTTTTATGAATTTCGGCCAGTGGACAGCTATCATCTTTAATTCTTTATATGCTACATTGATTTTCAATTGAATTGTTCTCTTTCATTGTTGGAATAATACAAACAGCCTATTGACATAAATGATGGCCAAACCTTTGGTACCTTAAAAATTATTGCACATGCATTGCCTGAAACATTATTGCTGTCTTTGTAACCCTTTATAACCCATGGTAAAAGCCGCTTAAAAACAATTATTATGATTGTCTACGTTAAAGATATGTGAGGATCTGATTTGCAACCCTCCCATAACACAGCAAAACATTATTTATGCCCTCAGGCTATTTATGGAGGACTAGCTTGTAAAATCTGAAGATCAGAAATTAACTAGATTTTGAAAAAAATGCGCAAAAAATAGTTGTGTAGTGTATGTTGTGGGCACACGTTCAAAATCTCACTTAGGTATACCAGGCTGATTACAGTACTTATGTAATACCAGACGGGTGTTCTAGCCTGTGTCAGGAAAGGAATGCATGGTCATCTACATGTAAAATCCTATTGCACTATGTCACTGTCCATGGAGGTAAAAAGAGACTTCCATACACTGTCTAAAAATAAACTAGTACCACAAGTAGAATCTTTGTTACTAGAGACAACATCAAGTCAAAGTCTAACGTTTACTAAAATTCCACTAGAACTGCGTTTCTAGCTCCCACACTTTCCTGAAGGATCTTAAATAGCATTTTACTGACCAGTGTATTTGCAAAAAAAGTTAAATTTAGACGTGCAAAAGAGACCCCGGCCTTTAATTGTACAATTGTGACAGCAGTACATCACGGCAGGGAAAGTGGTTATACCTGCAACGTGATAAAAAAACATACAGCCACGCAAACATAACCATCCAAACCTGACTGCATTCAACGTAAGTTGACTGCTTCCTTAGCAACATTGCTGATCGAAGCAAATTAAAATGTTGGTCATCTCACTACCGCTGGCCCACTGTCTACGCTAATAAATATATCTTAAGACGATTAAGGGTTGTAATTTTGAACTTTGCATTAATTTCAAATTCAAATGTTGCGTTTTGCCTCATTTAAAAATGTGACAATTGACTTTTACATGGCAGCTAATTTTCCCACTAACCTCTTAAGTTACAGTGTATTCATATATCCTTGATAATCATATTTTGTTTGGACGATTGAAAAACATTTTCCTGGTACAAAATTATGTTCGCGAAATGAACATCTGTTAAATAATCTACATTATAAGATAAATTACATTGATTTCAGAAGGTTGTATATAGATTTTGTGTTGTGTTGTCCAGGAGATATACTGCTGAATAAACATGCCTGTTAGCATTCTCGTAAAGGTTTTACTGTACTGACATCTCATATTTTGTTTACAGCTCAAGATCAAATAAAAGGTAGTTTCTAGGACAATATTATAGTTGCTTTCAATAGATCGCTTTGATTCAAATTTTTGGTACTGGTAATATGATTACATCATGCTCAGTGACTTAAAAAAAAAATTGTATCATGTTATGTAGTCTGTCTACAATGTTGTACGCAAGAGTCTCTTCATTGATATATGTTATAATTGTTCAGTACATATCACGTTTCAGAAAATTTCAAGCTTATTTGAAAGTGTGCAGTGGGGAGGGGGGGGGGCATTTCATATTTTTATTTGATGTTAAATATTATGAATAATCATCCAAAGATATCCAAGTTTCATGTGAACGGAATAGTTTGCTTTGATTAATATTTTGTTCAAGCAATCGCATGATATAGACCAGATTACCGATGTTTTGAAATATCAATCTTCTTTTTGTACTTTTTACCTATTCTACATGTAAGTGATGAACGTTTCTCCATTTATCCGTTTTTTAAGGTACATTCCTAATTTCTGAAATTCACGTAGAAACTCATTTTGAACAATAATTGATCCTCGGAATCCGAATTGTTGACGTTTGTTTTAACCGCAAAATCACTATTAAATTACCATAGTGTCTTTTTGTCAACAAAATATTAGATTAATCCAGATGGTGTGTTTCTGAATAAAATTGATTATATCTCTGAACGAATGTTAATGATACTAGCAGATATTGAGGTCGTACTCCTGGAAAATAACTGGAATATTCGGGCCTGCTACGTCGGGACCTGTCGATTAAGCCTGCCAAAGAGACTGAGAGCTGCTCATTTCAGTTTTCAAAGAAAACAAGGATCAGTGTACCAGAGTTGATAGGTTTTCCGATTTTCAAAACGCCAAATTACACTCCAAATTCAGTGAAAACGCCAAGTTCACATTTATGCATTCATGGGCAGCAGCCGAAAATTTGAGTGCCGCGGTTTATGCGCAGCCAGATTTTGCACGTGAATTTACATGCGCACCGCTACATTTGGATCCTTGTGGCACAGATTTTACAGAAAGTCCTCTGAAAATCTGGTTTTATAATTCAATTCAATTCAATTCAATTTATTCACATCACTTTAAAAAATGAAATATACAAATAATAGGTAGAACATGTGCAAATGAACACATATAACAGAAAACATAATTACAATACATAATAACACAGACTTAGCAGTGGATGTAGGAGATCAATAAGGCTTGTAAAAGTCTGACAAGGCAGATCTCCCGATAACTGTAAGTGTACACAAACATAATGATAACAGACATTAATAAACAGAAATAATATTACGATATATAATCAGTAGGTAAAGTAAACGTCGCCGGACCGTTCCCCCCCCCCCCCGGTGAACATTGACGTATAATTGAATTTCAGATCTTGACAAGTAAAAGAGTATGAGATGTATTTTTACCACTGTGGTTTAATTATGTTATTAATGTTCAGGTATATTGCATTCTTTTGGGGGACTGTGTGAAACTAGATACAATTAGCTGTAAAATGACATGAGGTATTTTTTCAAGGAAGATTTGAACAAGTTGAAGGATTTAATTTGCAAAAATGTAGTCCATTGTAAAACGGCAACCCCCCCCAAAAAAAAACACACACCCCAAAACAAACAAACAAACGCCAAAAAGCTGTTTGGTGTGCACTTCGAATTCTTTAAAACCAAATGAAATAGAAAATGTCATTTTTTTTGGGGGGGGGTGGGGGTGGGGACGGGGGAGTTAAAAACGCCAAACTGGCAACCCTGGAGTGTACCTTATTCCTTCCAGTATCACACTCCTCACACTTGTGTGGTCATACGTGCACAGTTTATGGGATTCTGTTGGAATGGGACTGAGAGACTTAAGTCGTATAACAAGCCATTGAA
>JZLH01S0526739.1:55515-75652 GCA_001188425.1 Eucidaris tribuloides
CCCGCTGGTAGAGCAGTCTTTGTGACTGAAGTGGCCACCCTGGGTAAAAGACGTTATTATTATTGTTATTATTATTATCCCTCTGGACGCTAATGTTACAACTGTGCACAATCGTACAATTAAATTGAACAATCGTAGTAATTATTTTTCTCCTTCACCTTTATACAGGAGATACTAAAAATAGCTAGTCTGCTTAAATAACATCTATAGAAAAAATTGTCATTTCCAATAACGCAATAAGGAAATCAAAATTCAAAGAAAATAGGAAAAGAACAATTTTCATTATCATCCCCTCAAAATAAATTCAGCGTGTAAAGTGTTAATGCTACTCAGAAAGGCATTGGCACCGCTCCTGGAAAACAAGTAGGGTATCGTGCAGGAGCCATGTCGCTAGTCATTTTTTTACAGCACACACACACGCACACACACGCACACACACGCACACACACACACACACACACACACACACACACACACACACACACACACACACACACACACACACACACACACACACACACACACACACACACACACACACACACACACACACACACACACACACACCACACACCACACACACACACACACACACACACACACACACACACACACCACACCCACACACACACACACACCAACGCACACAAACATAAACACACACAACACACACACACACACAACACACACAACACACACACACACACACACAGTGTAATTTTGTGCACTCTATTCGTTTCTTGGAGAACTAGACTTTTCTGAAGGAACCATTGTATCGTCATACACTATGAGTTACCTTAATTTGTCTAAAACTACGTTTTGCTTGTAGAATATTACAAATTTAGAAAAAACTACATGTGGTGGACTATGGCTTCTCCCTTTGAACTGTATTATCAGTGGTGGTATGATGTACCACGACCTCGCTGCTTGTCTGATAATCTAGATCTTACCATTTTACAAAAACCTTAAACTGGAAGTAGACATACCTGTTACCGTTGTCGTTTTTTCGCTGATTGTAAATTGATATCTGTCCTGTATCTGTTGTTATCAATATATTTCAATGTTTAACATAAGCAATCAATGTAGTAAGTGTAAAGAATTGCTTTGATAAACCGTACTCATCTGCAAGTGTACGTTGTATATCAATTTACAATTTCAGTCAGCCCGATCTCTTCCGAGGCGTTAGGACGTGTGATGACCTACCCGAGTGCCTTTGAGTAGCGGGTTAATGGTGCATCCTTGTTTGTTCGAAGACTTTTGTTTATAAATATTCTGCTAATTTAACAACAATTAATGGGAAAATAAACTACTTATGCTGTCCATAATTGTCATTAACCTCCAAGGATATTAAGACTTTAGTTTATCGTCTATATGGTTACGACAACCGTCTTCTTGTTCTCACTGTGGATAAATGTGTAACAACTAAACATCAATATATTAATTCTACAAAAGTTGTTGTAAAGGAAAATCACAATGCGTCGAGTGTTATTGCTACTCGTGGTATTACAACCAACAATCGGTAAGTCAGCTAAGTTCAGTTTAAGTTATTCTAAGTTCAATGGAAATTATAAAAACAATATGGTATTGGTACATGTATAGAGACAATCATAGGCGTATGCAGGATTTTTTGAAGGGTGAGGGGGGGGGGTTCCCATAAAGTCCAAATCATGCTCGTTCACTGCCAAACAGCGCGCCAAAAAGTCAAAAAGTTAGGAAAAGGGGATACTTGACAAAAAGAAATCACGCGCCGGAAGGCTAGCACGTTAATATTTCGAGTTCTTAAAGGATTGGTTTTTTTTTTCATGAAACGTTTTAGCACTTTACATTGTTAAATGCCTCTCTTCGAATATTGTGTGTATTGTGTAATGTATATGAGACAAAGCTAATCACGTTCCCATATGTTAAAGTGAAATTATAAAAACAATATGGATAGAGGCAGTCATAGACGTACGCAGGAGGTTACAAGGGAACGGTGTTCATCAGCGACCAAATTATGTCCCATAATGTCCAAAACATGCCCATTTACGGCCAACCAGCATTTGAGAAGTTAAAACTGGGGAGGAGGGGGGGGGGAGGGGCGAGGAGGGGGCGATGGTAGCCGCCGGAAATAAAAATCCCCGACCAAATCCGAGGACCAAAAATTCACTGCCATCCGGCGGCCTAAAAGTCAAAAAATGGGGAGAAGGAGGTACCCGACTAAAAAGAAAAAATCAGGGCCAAAAGACTAGCACATTTAAAGGATTTTTTATTTGTTTTTATTTCATGAAACGTTTTAGCACATTATGATATTAAATGCCTCCCTATGTGTGTATAATGTATATTGGACAAAGTAAACATAACAAGAAGTTTGGACAAATCATCAACAGCAGTTTTTTGTCAAATTGTGCACTCAAGAATACGAATATTTAATTTTGTTGTTTTGTAAAAAATGGCTTCAGAAATTTCACGTATATAAGATGTTAAACAAACCATAGCTGAAGTTGATATAAGTGAAAAAGGTATCCATGCCTGTTTGTGTGTGTGTGTGTGTGTGTAATGTATGTGTGTATGTGTGTATGTATGTGTGTGTGTGTGTGTGTGTGTAATGTATGTGTGTGTGTATGTGTGTATGTAATGTACTGTATGTGTGTTTATGTGTGTGTTTGTAATGTATGTGTGTGTATGCGAGTTATTTGCAAACAGGGATACAATTTTTATATGTATACAGTTGAGTGGTCTATGCATCTATCGATACTTCTCGCTCATTTGATCATCTAAAAAGAATCCCACACCCATCGAAGTTTGGCACGGAGTTTTTATGATTTTGTGATTGGGGTTTGTACTTCTGATGCCATTTGAACATTTATACATTTACACATTTACACACGTACTCTCAAAAAAGTCTCCTGCACAATGATACTGGAAGTCATAAGTCAAGTATTATGGATGTTTAGCATCGTTTACTGAATGATAATGATTATAATTATCATTAGGAAAAGTTTATTTTTGACGATAACCCATGGTGCGTGTTTGTTTTGTTTTTAGTTAAACAGATCAATGATCAGCGTGAAATATTTATCTTATTTTATTACATTTGACTTCAATAACCTTGCGGTGATTAACGAGGATAATGATACCGTAGTAGCTACAATACTCGATAGCCTATCACTAATGTTTTCAAAATGATTTTATTTATGCGAGTTCAAACGATAGAAAACGCCAGTTTAATTATATTACGTACTCGTAACTTTATAGGCGGAAGCATGCTAATTTAAGGTGACGTGCTTTATCCAAAGATTACAGGTTCACGGTACGAGCGGATTAACTGAAAAAAGGTCAAGAGAATACGAAACCCTGTTATCAACTGGTCGAATTTGGCCTGGGAGGAGACCCAATCCGGCCCGCCAAAATATTACGTAAAGAGAACAAATAATAGTAACAAACAAACATTTACACATATAAATTTCGGCAACAGATTCTTTTTACGAATTCTTTTTAATACCATAAGTACATCAAATTTTCTCTCGGGGGTGGGGGTGGCAAGGGCGTAGGCTGGGGGTTGCACTGGGTGCACGTGCCACCCCCCCCCCGCAGAGCCATAGGAGTTCACCCCTGGCAGAAAACGAATTTTTACCACTTTTTCTGCTTTCAACGCCTGATTTACTCAACTTTAGTTCCACTTCCCTAAGATGTGCACCTCCCCATGTCACTTTAGTCCACCTCCCCAAGACGTGCACCTCCCCGTGCCCAAACCAGCCTACGCCCTTGGTGGGTGGGGGTGGGGGTGGGTGAGGGGAAATCTATTGCGCCCTTTCGAACATGAATTGTGTGTATTTGTGTGTATTTGCATGTCGAATTTGTGATATCGTCTGTGTGTCTGGCGATGTACCCCCTCCCCCAATAAGGAAACACAAATACGAAGAGGTCTGCAACTTACTTCCATATACGTATGTCTCGAGTGTACCCGATGCATTAAAGTAACATTTCCCCTACATGCTGTCAATAAGATAGGACGCTAGAAGTGTTGACATTGTCAAAATATAACAGAACTGTATAAAGTTGAATGCATGATGTTATAACCCGCCAACCACTTTACAATAGTAATACTAACAATTTCAGTTTTATCTCTAGAACTTCAAATATTCATATCTTTATTCTTATATGTGTATTGTTTCTCAAACTTTCACTGATGTATTTCCTTGATACTCTGTTACTATTCAAAGCAACTTGCTACGAGCCTGGAAATCACGTTTAAAAAGAAATGATGTAAATGAAGGTAGTTCGCAATTTCAGACACGATGAAATTCAGAATGAATATACTGTTTAAGGTTTTTGGTGTGAAAATTTCGGGGCCAACCTTGTAATCTTTGCTTACCCGATTATTATATGAAATTGATGTGATAGATTTGTTGTTTAGCTTTCTGTGGGCCCAATTTCTATTAGGATTATACTTTAATTCATATTTGTTTATACTCAATGAACAAAATTCGAGACAAAAATTGACAGCATGGACACTCTCTATTTAATAAAGGCTCTATATTGGTATTTGCTTTAACCCATTCGGTTCTCGAGGTGCATTAACACTTCTCCTAATGTCACTCACTTTTATAGTAAAGGTTATTCTGCTATGATTCTCATCGATTTTCAGTCTTATCTCAAATGTGTGCGACGGGCTGGTCATTGTACGGTGACAGTTGCTTCAAACTGTATCCGGCAACGAAGAACTTCTTTGAAGCGGAGATTTCATGTGAGAACGATGGGGGCGTCCTTGCGATGCCGAAAACACAAAACATTAATGTGAGTGAAAAATACACGAGTTGTGTCATCATATATTGATAAGGCAGCCAGCGGACTTCATGAAATATTTAACATTCGAGTGCAATTACCAGTGAACGATTCATCTAATAATATTTTCGACCGTCAGATGGACAAAATGTCTAAATGTAAATTACATACTATCCCTGCGAAAGACCTATTACTCTCGCCTGTCTCTGATCAGTTTATCATGTACATGGGATGAATAAAGAACTAAAAGGTGATTGAATGGAATGATATCTATCTATCTATCCATCTATTTATTTATTTATTTATTTATTTATTTATATATCTATCTATCTATGCATCTATTTATTTATCAATCTATCCCTATCCATCCATCAATCCACCCATCAATCAATCTATCAATCAATCAATCAATCAATCAATCAATCAATCAATCAATCAATCAATCAATCAATCAATCAATCAATCAATTAATTGATTAATTAATTAATCAATCAAATAATCTATCTGTTTGTCTATCCATCTGTCTATCTATTTATTTATTTATCTATTTATCTATCTATCTATCTATCTATCTATCTATCTATCTATCTATCTATCTATCTATCTATCTATCTATCTATCTACGTACTTATCTCCCATCTTTCTTGCAGACGGTATCGTGTCATAATATATGATGTTGCTTGTTTGTATCATACACTTCTTAAATCATACAAAATAAAATATTTGGCACTTTTATTTGTACATATGAAATATGCGACGAACAGGACTTCCTATACGGCATGATTAAGGACACGGCAACGAGATACTGGATCGGTCTACACGATATAAGCGGGGAGGGAAACTTTCTCTGGATCGACAACACACCCCTCACAGAACCAAAGTAAGTAGAATATCGTCATCATCGTCGATCTATACTCGGTACTCGAGTACTATGGGGCGCCAAGTGTTCGCTTGAAAATTCTGTCCAACTTTACACAATTCTGTGACAAAATTAATTGAAACTCAGTTTTGTTACAGAAAGAGATTTCGCAGGACACGAAATGGATTTCGTGGTGCACGAAATGAATTCAGTGGTACAAGGAATGGATTTCGTCTCAGACGAAGTAGATATCGTTGCACACGAAATGGATTTCGTACCATACGAAATGGATTTCGTGGTACTCTAAATTCATTTCGTGTACCGCGAAATGTATTTCTGTTTGTCAAAGAATTGTGTAAAGTTAAACGGAATTTTCAAGCTAATTCTTGGCGCTCATAGGGTACTCATGGAATTCTGGATTTAAACTCTCCATTCGTGATGACTCTGCGCTTTTAAATAGACGTGATATGTTGACATATTAGGTAACCAAGCGGGGTCGTATTCGACAAGTTCATGCACCAAGTCGGCATTTTCATTTTACCAGTTGGTAAATAAACCACCAGTCGGAAAATTTTAAAAGCTTGTCGCATGTTGTTTGGCTGGGATTCTTTTTTCATTTGGCAGGCAAAAATCCTTTTCGTCTTTCCTGCACCCGCCACTTAAAATGGTCTAGTGACGTCCCTGAAAACAAGTGGTGCCATCTGTCCATCTGAGTATTTGCCTTCGTCTGCTTTTTTCCCTTCTACTTTATCGAACAGTAGAATATAAACTGATCCAATAGCAAGGTATTTTCATAAAGGGGCAGGGCATCGCGACTCCTTGGGGAAGGATTGTTTTTCCCCACCAGGGATGGTACGCAAATGTAGGGTATATTAGTTCTATTATAATGTGGTACCATATCTAAGGTTAAGCAATATCATAGACGAGGGATTACAGGTTTGCGGTTTGTTACTTTGTATTACGTTGTCCCCCTTTTCTGCCCCCTCCTTTAAACACTCATAGAAAATAACATGATAGATGTGGTGAACGGTTTGCGATTAATATTGGTGTAATTGCACAATTTATTCCTAATATTTCTTTGTATTCATATTCACGTTACCTATCGGAGTATCAACGGACATGTAAAATTGGCGTAAATTTACATTTAATATCTTATAATTTACTAGCTTGTTGAACTAAAATTGGTTCGATCCTAGTCGGCCGAAGGCTCATGCCTTTACATAATACGGACAGTGACGGTAGTATGATGGTTCGAAAGATGGGGATTTGTCGCACTTATACTTCAATGTATGATATGTTTAACAGCTACATAATGATTCACTAGAAACATGATGTACATGACTTATTATCTGGGAATTTTAATGTAGTGACAATTACGATCAAACGATTTTGAATGAACTGACCTGAAGATTACATCATGTGCTTCTATTATTCAGCATATAATACAACATTAGCGTGTACAGCTTGCTTGAAAAAGTGCAAATGAAAAGCGATCTCTTAGGTAGTTAGAAACTACTTTTGTGACTGGATGTTACATCAACATCAGGAGCGCAGTCTCAGCTTTCAAATTCCGTGTGTTCTGTTCAATTTGCTTGTTCTTATCTCGAGATATATTTAGTTAACAACAAAAAGGTAAAATCACAATGATGTCACTTTTTACACAGTCAAATATACCATCAGGTCCTCTTCCCTAGTAAAAGTGGCATAATTGATTTTGCCATTTCGTGGATAACTATACATATCTGGAGATTAAAACAAGCAAACTGAACAGAACAAATGACATTTGAAAACCAAGACTATGCCCTTGACTTTGCTTAAACATCACGTCACAAAGTATTTCATAATTGCCAAAGATGGCACTTTGTACTTGCACATTTTTGACAAGCTGTATGTACAAGTATGCGTGTCTTTGTCTGTCTATTTGAACATTAATTAATTTTTTACTTTTTTCGTTTTTTACTCAAGGATTTGGAATCCTGGTGAACCCAACAATGCTGGCAGCTTCGAAGACTGTGTTGAAATTATCAATTATAATGGCCTATGGAACGACCACGGCTGTTATGTCCTACGTTCATATATCTGTCAAAGAGATAATGGTAATAAAATTAAACAACATCAGGAATTAAAAGTCATGACGATGATGAAGATGATGATAATATTAGTTAACAGTAGTAGTAGTAGTAGTAGTAGTAGTAGTAGTAGTAGTAGTAGTCGTCATCGTCTATTACTATTACTATTTCTACAACTACTTATATTACTACTACTACTACTACTGCTGCTACTACTACTACTACTACTACTACTACTACTACTACTACTACTTTTACTAGTACTACTACTACTACTACTACTACTTTTACTAGTACTACTACTACTACTACTACTACTACTACCACCACCACTATTACTACTACTACTACTACTACTAGTAGTAGTAGTCGTCATCGTCTATCGCTATTACTATTTCTACTACTACTTCTACTACTACTTATATTACTACTACTACTACTACTACTACTTTTACTAGTACTACTACTACTACCACCACCACTATTACTACTACTACTACTACTACTACTACTACTACTACTACTACTACTACTACTACTACTACTACTACTACTACTACTTCTACTACTACTACTACTACTACTATTACTACTACTACTACTACTACCACTACTACTACTACTACTACTACTACTTTTACTACTACTGCTACTACTACTACTACTACTACTACAACTACTACCATCAGTATGATGTATGTGAACTTCTGAATCATAGCAAAGCCAGTATCGTTTCTTTGATACTGAAATGGAATCGATGGTCTTGATGTCAGAAGAATACCGTAGCTGTTTATGCTGTGGAGATAACTAGCTGCTGATGATCGGAAACTTCAAACTACAGAAATACAAAATTTTCAGCCATACGTTGGCGTTCACTATTTTCCGTAAATGGGGTGGGCTGAGTAAGGGTTGGGGACAGGTGGTAGATCCACTCTTTAATTCGAACCTACGTTGCATATATGCACACCCTACAAAGTAAAAAAAAACTAATACGTTAATTCACCTTGAGTGCTACAAGACGACAATCACTTCCATACTTTTAAATTTGAATGACAAACGTCATTGACGTAACATGAAGACACATTGAACCAAATAAAATGAGTTAAAATGTCTTGTCTTGACAGCATTTGGGTTTTCATCGAAAAGCGTACATTTTTAAAAGTTTAGACACATAAGTCCAAAGAAACCCAGCACCCAAAATGTTAATACGGGACAACACCCCGAATTCTACACCAGTGTAATTTCAACACCTCATGTTACTATTTTATCGCTTTGGGGATTAGTTTCCTACTAATTAGTGCTAGGGTTAACGTCCAGGATGTAATTCTAACACCCGATGGTGTGCTCCTCTACTGACACCGGGGGCCTGTTTCATAAATCTGTTCGTAAAGTTACGCATGACTTTACGAATGACTCGAATATGAAGTGCAACAGTTTTTGATGTCATTTTAAGAAAGTATGATTAATGTCAATTAGATTTTTTCCAAAAGTAAAGTTTACATTGAAATGCCTGTTAAATGGTCATTAGAGTAAGAATGTTTATCTATGTTTGCATATTTTAACATTTTAGCAGATGTGGTGTCAAAAGTTCGAGAATCACATTTGGCTTGCCATATTTCAAGTCATTCGTAAAGTCATGCGTAACTTTACGAACAGCTTTATGAAGCAGGCCCCAGGGGTGTTAATGTTAACACCAATGTGTATGTTGTGAACAGATGTTGTCATCAAGTGCGACGAAGGAAACGGCTGGATATCCGCGGTGGGAAGATGCTACAAGTATTACTCGTCGGAATGGGCATGGTTAGATGCTGAGAATTACTGTAGATCTCTCGATGGCAATCTCATCTCAATAAATAGCGAGGATGAACAGGGTGTTGCGATGACACAGGTCATTTCTGCAGGAAAGACGATGTGGACCGGTTTGTCAGATTTGGTGAGTAGTGAAGGAGAAGTTTTCAAATGGCAATGAGCCCGGGGGGGGGGGGTACTCGCCTTCATTGACTATATTACCAAAGTCTGCAGTGCATATGACTTTCTTTCTACTTAACTATAGAAAACGGCAATTGGATATATCCCGCTTGTCTTCCTACTGTGTGTTTTTGTCCTAATTTCTGCCTCAAACAGATTTGTACTATTAGTTTTGTTTTATTTCGTTTAATCAAAATATAACTACCAACCTTGCCTCATACATAAGGCTTCCATTGAAAACAATTTTGCGTTGACACAACCGCCGCACCTCCACATACATGCATATTGAGGATAAGAACAAAAAAATATAGTTTTCATCTGACCCTTAAGATACCATTCGAATTTATATCCTAAATTTAGAACTAGACTACATAGTCAACTTTAAAAACAAACTGGTAAACATTTACCCAAGATTAAAACATATGTGAGCTCTACATAATCATCCGCTCAAGTGTCTTTGATAATTCTAAAATGAGCCTGGAAAACTTGTATTCAAAATTGTATTTTGCAAAAGTTTAGTGCTTTTTTAAAGGTGAAAATCAGTACAAAGCTATTCAAATTGACGATTCACCTGCCCATTCGCCTAGTAACTACTGTAGAGCGAGATCTAGCTATTTATCATCACCGAGTATAAATAGTTTATTCATAGCATACTTGCAATTGGCAAAAGCATAACTTTTCAAACTTTATACATAAGGTGTAATTAGTTGCCACAGTTGAACACACACTTTATGTAGCTCAGAATCAAAGTTGACAATTTTTTTTTTAAATGAAGCTCACAATACTATGATTTTAAAATGATTCTATAAACATTGACATTACTGAGTCATGGAACACCCATTGATAAGAAAAAATATTGTTTTCTTGCTGCTTGTGCTTATAAATATCGTTAAATAAACGTTTATGGGTATTAATGATCTTTCAAACTGTATTATTCACCTCACGACCCAAGCATGTTAAAGCTGCTTTAGAATCATTTATAACAGAATCTTATGATTTAATAGCAAAGAAATTGATCTAATTTCGACATTAATTTGAAATCAAAGTTTTAACATTTTTTTAAGTTTTGCTGTTTATATTATTCTGATTGTATTATTTCTTTGATGTATCTTTTGTCGTACGCGCTTAGCAATTTAAAACAAAATAGGGATAACGAGCGCTAATAAAAATTTCCATTATTATTATTATTAATATATCGCAATGATTTTTTCATTCCTTACCACTTTCTTTTTTCACTTAATAACCTCCACTTTCTGTTACAATTGAATTACTTGATGAAATTTCATGAACTCGGATTGTGATTAGCAAGCATAAAGATAATAAATATTATTATGACGAGATTACCTTGTATAAATCATATTTTATACTTCTATCAAATCTATGAGACAAGATACATCCAGTAATACCTGTCGCCATTAACACCGCAGTCAGGGGAGTCTGTCGTGTTCAGCGGATTGTCCAGTTTTTCCAGTATGGTGTATCCCACAAGACTTCCATCATTACCAGGGCAAAAGAACCTTCCGTTTCCGTATCTAGGAACAAAACAAGTAAAGGGTTAACGAACATATATATATTGACACCAAGAACTATTACCAAAAATATAATTAGACATACCACTGAACATAAAACTAACACTACCGTCATGCCTTGCACTTAATCCCGTCTCTTACAATAACTTCCTCCAACACATCAGTTAACTAACAGAAGTAGCCATCGACGATCTTCCAACTCCAAATGTATCCGTGAAGAGCATGTGACGATACTACACGCTTCTAGATATGTCAATGTTATGATATTTGGTAATCTTAACAGAGCAGCCCATTGGTGTATGTATATGCATTATGGATCATGAAATTAAATGGTTAACAGTAAATTTCCTCATATTTCCAGTTTCAGGAGAGGGCTAAAGATGGGCTATGTCGTTGTTCCCCAATACCCTATACTATCAACAAAACTTAGAAAATCAAGATCCTGGCCGCCTTCAGAAAAACTAGATGTTGAAATTCACTGAAAATTTGGAAAGAACTTCAGCAGGAAGTCAAATTCAAATTTGGATAATCCATTAAAAGTTATATGTTTAAAAGTTTGATAAAATCCCCTTTGAACAATTTTCTGAGACAAGCAAATTATCATGATATATTACATATTTCTTTTTCCTGAATACAATCTCGTGGTACTTGCTTCCTGTAGTCCTATTGTAACTGAAATAATTTCTTTGGCGGTTCTGAAGGAACGAGTTCAATGTTTTTAGGCTGTCTGAGAAAAGTGAGTTTTCTAATTTTTTTTTATATTACAATAATTCAACAGGTGTTGCAGCACAGAAGTCATTGCTGAACAATTAAAAAGAGGGTGTCAATAGCACAGGGTCTTTATCGAACTTAGCAAAAAATCAATACCATTGAATGGCTATCCATATTTGCTCAAACTTTCACTTTCACTTTGAGTTGAATCCATGTGTGTAGTAGGGGGAAATTTCCAGTTCATTTGAAATATGAACGTATTATTGAACAGGACCGCCCGCCCGGCGCCCCGGTCCGTATTAAATGTTGATCAATCATATAAACTCCTCATAAAAGTTTGGAAGTCTGAAGTTTTGATGGACCTTTGCTCCTTTTGTAGTAGTAATCATTCATGCTTGGGTAAGCCATCGAAAAGTAAGTTAATTTTCTTCAAACGAATACCATACTTGTATGATTATTTAATGTAAAATACAGTATTTGAAAATGTGGGAAAAAGTGAAAAATGAAAAGCTGCAAAATGATCGGTGGTAATAGAAAGTCAATAAATAATAGTATTTTGTATGATTAATGTCTTTTTCTGCAGCTGGTCATCCATGGCATGTCAATTCAAAAAGTAGCCCATCCCACTACAATGCTCGATGACTTTGAGATTAAAGGCTTTGCAAAAGTGACCAAGTTGGAAGTCATTAATATCCTTATTTTCCTGTTGATGAGTGAGTTTCCTAGTTTTTGCTCATTAATGCATTGTAAACACGAAATTATCAATGGATCGAAACAAACGTGTGGCACAAGCAAAAGCAAGCAAACCGAACGGAAGAAACAAATAAAAACATGTATTCGGCAAACTTAAAAGCAAGAACTCAACCATTAATATCTTAAAATCATAAAAGATAAACGTGCAGGGGATCCCATTTGAAACATAACATTTCAGTTTTTGACAGCTGAGAAGAAAGACATTATCAAAACAACACGTTCCTTATATATTCGAACTCTTCCATGACCACAGTTCATTTTGCAGCTTTCAATCAACTTTATCGGATCCCACATTTTTAAATACTGCCCCTTCCCACATAGCATTATCTATACCACGTAGAGTATCATTTTAAAGAGTATTAAATAAATATTGCTGCTGTACAAAGCATGTGTGATTGCTACTTTAAGAAGGGAGACAATAATCGATAAAATGTCAGATTCTAAACTTTTTGAGGGATTTATACAAACAAAAAACATAATTCTAAGAATTGTCATTTTTCCATTTACACAAAACTACTTGGGTCTTACATTTGTGCGCCCAGAGAATAAATATTTCTTACTGGGGCAGAAATGCAACGTATCCGATAAGAAAAACACTATAACAAACTCTTCTAAACGCACAACAACGATCTCACCGCACATGCAATACCACTGTTCGTTATAACCAACATCCTCCAGTGGTGGAATTGTCCAGGATAAAATCGTTCTTCCACACCCTGTTAAAAGGTGGTCAGGTAGGCCCCCTGGCCTCACAGGTGTGCTTGGAAGTCCGTCCATGTGCTTTCGAAGACGGAGTTAACTGTACAATACCCGCGAACAACGCCAGCCCTCAGCACAAGTACTGACGAAAGAAAAGTCAAATACCATGCTGAAATTTTTAAGTTCAGCCTCTGTTGAAGATAAAAGATTTTTCCTAAACATTCTAATAATAATTCACATGACTCCTGTGGTACAATATAATGTAGTCGTTTAAATGAAATAAAACGATTACATGAAAATACTGGAACATCTTTTGCTCACATGTTTTCTCATTGCATTATTTAAAATAATATTGTATGAATTACAAGCCGGTACTGAAATCTCATTTCGATAAACATTGCATACAGAGTAAAAGTCTTTTTTTTTTGTTTATGTTATAGTAATTCCAAATGCTCCAAGTGCACTTTTACATTAACCAATACTTCCGAAAATGTTTCGGAAATAAAATTTGTTAACTGTTGGTCACTGAACTGTAGGTTAAAGTCAAACAAAATTTAACCATTGTGTCCAATACTGCCAAATTATTACATTGACTGACATTTATGTTTGACTCTTAAGTGAATTAATTTTATTTGTTTTTCTTTATGTCGTAACACTTATTTTGGAGGCGGGCGACACACGCTAATTAAACTCCTCAAAAAAGTGTTCGGAAATCTGAGTTTTGATCGATTATAGTCTCCCGTTTCGTATTAATTAATCAATGCACGCTTGGTATCATCAGAGAAGATCATATTAATTTTCTTAAAATATACCCTACTTGTTAATGATAGACAATAAGAGAAAGGGCCGGTGCTTACAAATGTGTGTAAAGTGTAAATTGACAAGGCTGCAAAAGACCAAGTTCGGTAAAACACGCTATTTTGTTGTTGTTGTTGATAGGTAGTCATTGTCTCTTTGGCTGTTTATGGCACAATGATTGAACCATTGGAAATGGATTGAAAGACACTGTAGCAAGTAAAGCAAACAACAAACCAAAAACAAGAAAAATTGAAACAACCCGAATAAACAAACATGCAATGTCATTTAAAACCGGGATATAAGGCAATTAATCTCACAGGATTCATCTCACCACATAATGCAACAAAGCTGATAAAAACAAGTGTCAGGGGTTGATATGCAATGGATTTTTTTTCATGTTATCTCCTGGATCTTGATTTGTCATTAAATTTCACTGATTTTAATAACATGATCAAAGTCCAGTATCGGTTGGAAGACCCACTGCCTGCACACCCGCCTGGCACCCAGCTTCCCCATGCGTGATGAGCTTTAGATCGTTTGCTGTGGGATTTCATTCCACTTCAGACCTGCCATTGTCGCTGCATTTGTGAGCTCGCCCTCCCGTACAGCCGGACAAGTTGATCTCTCACAAAAGGGTGTTGAGGTCCTGGCTTCATGCAGGCCAGTCCAGCTTGTTATACCACATCTCTCTGCGAAAATCCATGCAAATCAAGCTCCTTGACACTTTTTACCTTGTGGTGTGTAATGTCATGGTAAGAAGGTTATCCGTGAGATAAATGTCTTATGCCAGTTTTATGCCAACACAGTTTGTTTGTTTGTTTTTGTTTTTCACTTTTTGTGTTTGTTCTGCTACTTTACCAGGCTGTTTTGTTTTAATCCAACGTCATGTCAATAGAGGCGTGATAACACCAAAGACACATTGAAAATCCCTTATCACAACAACCAAAACTTGGGTAACGAACGAATACTTTGGTCATTTGCAGGCTTTTCATTTAGCACTTTACAAACCGCATTTTTAAAAACTGCCCTTCTCCTAACATACGATAATCACAAAAAGCAGGGTAAATTATTTTTAAAGAAAATGAATAATCTTTCCGCTGATACAAGCTTGCATTGATTATTTCTATGACAAGGGAGATATAGAACCGATCAAACTCAGATTTCAAACTTTTTGAAGAGTTTATTATTGTATTTCGCCAACCTAGTACCATTATTTGTTGTTTTGTTGTTTTTGCCTTTCCGTTTGTTTGTGTGGGTGTGTGGGGTTTGATAGGTCTCTGCTTATTGCTTGTTTGTGTTTTGTTAATTAATTTCGTGTATTATTTAGCCTTCGCTCGTCACAACATGAAGCTTGGCGCAGAACAGACGTTAGTGTCCATTCCAAGCGTTGTTTGCAAGTATCTAGTATCTCCACGCAATCCCACCGGTTGGAAAGAAACGCAAAATTATGATGAAATACAATTATATGTTATATTATTTCATTCATTCTGTTTAACATCTTCTCTTTTCAATCTAATTACGGCCAGTGACAAAACTTAACAATTAGGTTCAAACCATGTAATCGAAAAGTGCCTACAACTTACCATAAGTAAAAATACAATTCAAAGCATGATAGGCCGCTATACATTTAAAGTAAGAATAAAAAAAAATGTTCAACGATTTCTATCATTTTGGCAAAGATCGATACTCACAGAGAAGCCCCAATAAAAAAGATTGTGGAATATAAAACAATAGTTTAAGCACAGACACTAGATACAAAACAATAAACAAACAAGAGAAAGACAAGGAATTGTTAATACGTTTGTCAGTTATTCCGTGATTACAATAGTACACACATCAAACTGAACTCAAACCACCACAAATAAATACTATTACGTAAATTCAACAAAATAAAGTTTCTGAAATATTTTGATTTGCATATTAAGGAATGCATGTTTATTCTAAGATATTCATGTACACCAAATAATTGCTTCCATTAATTCTCGCATTACGTAGATACTTAACACGGTATGATTTATTGTTGCTGGATTAGATGCTAACATAGTTAATTATCATGCATGTAAATTTTATTTTTGTGTTATGTGGGTTTGTGTTGGTGTGTGTGTGTTGTGTTGTGTGTGTGTTGGTAGTGTTGTGTTGTGTGTGTGCTGTTGTGCAATTTTGTGTGCATGTTCTTGGTGGGCTTTTTTTGTTTTGTGTTTGTTGTCATGTTGGGATGTTTTGTGTATGCGTTTGTGTGATAATGTGCTGCATAGTGTTTGTGGTTGTGTGTGTGGTGTGGTGGGTGTGCTGTGGTGTGGTGGCGGTGGTGGGTGTACTGGGTTTTGTGCTGTGTTGGTGTTGTTGTTTACTTGGTTTTGCGTTTGGTGGTGTTGGTGAAGTGTATGTGGGATGAGTTGTTTGTATTGTTGGTGTTCTTAGAAAACTTTGGGTGCTGATCTTTTGTTCTTATGTTTATACCCTTCAAAAATGTACGATTCTGAAAGAGTCCAATAGCTATCAAAACAAAGATTTTTACCCATTAGTGCGTCCACATGTCCTACATCTAGCGACATGCAAGTTGCAGTGATGTTATCTTTCTAATTAAAATGTATGGAACCAATTGTTTCTCGGCGAACCGGTGCGCGATAGCCACCCAAAGTGTTATAATAGATGACAGATTACCGACAAAAGATATGTATTTTTAGGTATTGTAATCGCAACCGCCGGCAATTTAGATGAAGGCTACATAGACACGTAATGGCATAGCTGATGATCCGAAGCTATAATCAAATGTATACAAACCTGTATCTGCTGATAGGGCCCCAGTTCGGTAGTCAAAGACGTCCCCGGTGGCTCCATTATAGACCGCTTGACCCTGAATCTGGTTTCAAAAGTAAATAGAACAAAATCATCAAAAAAGATAAAACTTGATAACGATAAATAGTTATGAACATCTCAATTCTTAAGAACATATAATAACATAACAATAGTCTCTAGCTGTAAATGGAACGGATTGTGTAAGACTTGCCCTTAGTGGCAGAATTAACATTATTTGTGTCAGCAAATAAGCCCTGCATTCACACATATACATGACATGAAATGACATTTATGTTAATATGTACCTTCTCTTGTATAATTAAGGACGAGCTAAAATCTATTCAAGATATGTTTTCATATTTGATTATATTTGTATGTCTTATTGATAGATGCTTATCATAACACAATACCCGTTGACTTTGACTATTAAAGAATGAAAAATTGAAAGCAAGTCATCAACTCAGATACAATGTTGATAGAAGCACGTATACTGTAGGTTTTCAAACTGGATATGTTTACAGTCAGCAGTAGTGCTGCAATTATGTCGAAATTGCAAACTGACGGTCAAATTTGTGTTGGTACGCTCTAGTAGGGTGTACATTCATAGTTAGTAATAACCGATGGGTTTAAGAACGGTGTTTCCAGCTAAAAAAGAAAATAAAAGAGAGAGAGATGAGAGAGAGAGTTCGTTTGGGGGGAGTAGTCTCAAGGGAGCAAGTCTAAGAAAAATGATTCGTTGTATGAAAACCATTTATCTTCAAATAGCGGAACCATTTTAGCATAACATTTGGAGGCCGAATGAAACTTTGCATTCAAAACACCGTTTTTAATACAAAGTGGGTACTCAATACGAACCTCTTCTAGGTAAAAGTGTCTGAGAAGCACCAAAATTGTTCTCCTATTGTGAGAGAATTGGCGAACCTTTTGAGACCCCCCCCTTTTTTTTTTTTTTAGCGTGAGCTGTCTACCGAGGGAGCCAACTTCCTGGGGAGTGGTCAGGTGGGAGTCGTCACTGGGGTAGCTTTTGACATGGCCCTCTCGCTGTAATCGGCGAACGAAGCCGAGCCAGCCGAGCGCGCAGGCGCGAGACCCTTTCTGAGATCGCTTGGCATCCGAAGAGTAATTATTATTCATGACCACAGGAATGACCGATCTCTGTTCGAAACAACCAATGAAATCGCGCCTTACGATCCCGTGTCTTGGAGTGGTCAACTATTTGGTGGGTTGAAAAAATTCTTTTGTGTCGGTACTACCATGGGCGTAAATCCGTTCCGAGAGAGTGGGAGGATGATCGATGAAATTTCCAAATTTTGGCCCAACATTTTGGGGACACCCCAAAATCAAGGGTATTTATTGAAAATGGTAACCTACAACGTGCAAAAATACACTATCTCTACCCTAAAATTGGCATATAGCTTTTATTGTGATTACATTTTTACACCTTTTCACGTGTTCTCAATCTTTGCTGTAATATATAAAAACATAAATATAGCATTAAATTTTGCAGTTGGGTTTTCATGGCCTTTATTCATGAGCGAGCGAGCGAAGCGAGCGAGAAAATTTTTAGGACCTTGTGAGAATATAGGGGAATATATGTGTCTAATAACATCTTATAAAAGGGGAAAATGTTTCTGAAATGTCTCAAATTAGAGACTGAAAAAAAAAACTTCAAACATGATATCAAATATCGGCGACGACGTAGCGAGCGAGCCTGAAAAAAAAAATAAAAGTAAGTTGCTCTAAGTCGTTTCAAATTCGGGCACAAAAGTAAAGAGGAAAAGGGGGCATTTAAAGAAACAGTATCAACTTGCATACAAAGCGGAGCGGCACGGAAATTAGAAAGGTGCCTCTAAAATCTGAAAAAAGGGCCATTGTCACAGGGAAGGCTTATCAGAGGTGGAAAAAATGGCAATTGTTTTAACTGAAAAGAAAATGATTGGGCTCCTTATATGCCCTCACGTGATAATATCTGAGTTTGTTTTCTACATTTTGTTGATAATAAGATGTTTAATTACCTATTTTGCGTTATCTGTACTCTAAATAAGGAATATGATAAAATGCCCCATTTTGACCATGGAAAACATCGTTTAGTAATGAACATGAATGAGGATATTAATACCGGAAACATCAGGATTATTCAGATAACAGATACTTACCATTTAAAAAAAATATAATGTATAATAATTGCATAAAAACAAAAAGACTTTTTCGCTCGAAAAGTGGGGGGTGGATGATGTCAGCCGATCCCCCCGCCTCGAATAAAGTGGGGGATATAAACCCTCCCATCCCCCCCCCCGATTTACGCCAGTGGTGTACTACACAATACATTTTACACAAACACACAAATTATCAGTTCATTGTTTGAACAGGGGTATTTAAAGCATTTTTCTCTTCAATTTTTGTTTCGCTAAAGTCAATTTGACGTCAAAATCTGCGTTGTGAATCATTTCGCCCAATGAAATATCGAACGGCTTCCAAGATCGTTGCGTGTTACAGTAAGAGTCTGTTAGAACATGTCCTAGTAATGATTGCAATCAAGTAGCGATCAATGTAGACAGACACTGCGATTGGTTTTTTGAATTCATTTGCTACCCAAAATAGGTAGCAAAATTCGGATAATTAAAGGATCTAACATAAGAACTGGAATCAGATCTCAAAAGGCCCTCGCGCGTGTCTGGCCCCTTCGCTCGCCGTATATAGCCAGCGACAGGCCTCTGTCAAAAGCTATCCCTGGTGTAGTTGGTCCTGGTAGCGGATACCATGAAAATAATTGGACTGACCATCTGCCCAATTGACTTGTGCCGTGTTTGCTGCAGATTTGCGAAGATAACTAGCCAAGTGGATGTCAGTCATGCGAGAATAATGTAGATATCATTGCCGGGGGGGGGGTACTCAGATTTGATCCGACAGGGTGTGCCGCTGAAGCCCGACAAAACCCGACCCTTTTTTAAGGATCATTTTGGCCGAAAATACGTATTACTAAGGGGTTTTTATAAGAAGAGTGCCATTTTTTTTTGCATTTTAGCGATGAAAGAGCAAAATATCTAGTGATAAATCGTAAATTTCAAAATCATGACCTATGTTAAGGATTTTTTTTCCAAAAAAAATCTACCCTTATGATTAAGGATTTTTTTGTCGAAAAGGTCACTAGGGCCTATAGAGCAGCAACTCCTCGTTAAACCTTAGTA
>JZLH01S0526739.1:75677-92784 GCA_001188425.1 Eucidaris tribuloides
TACTAAGGTTAACGGGAGTGTGCTGCTCTAATAGGCCCTAGGTGACCTTTTCGCAAAAAAATCCTTAAACATGGGTAAGTTTTTTTTGGAAAAAAAATCCTTAAACATAGGTCATGATTTTGAAATTTTACGATTTACACTAGATATTTTCGCCTATTTCATCGCTAAAATGCAAAAAAAAAATGGCACTTTTCTTAATAAAACCCCTTAGTAATAGGTACCATTTTCCGCCAAAATGACCCTTAAAAAAGGGTCGGGTTTTTCGGCTTCAGCGGCACACCCCTGTCGGATCCAAATCTGAGTACCCCCCCCCCCGGGCAATGAGTCGTACATTATCTCCGCATGACTGCACATCCACTGGCTAGTTATCTTCGCAAATCTGCACAAACACGCACAAGTCAATGGCAACTGGTCAGTCCATTATTATCATGGTATCGTACCAGGACAACTACACCAGGGATAGCCTTTTGACAAGGCCCTGTCGCTGTATATTACGGGCGAGCGAAGAGGGCCCAGCACAGCGCGAGGGCCTTTTGAGATCTGATTCCAGTTCTTATGTTAGACCTTTGAATTACCGAATTTTGCTACCCTATTTTGGGTAGCAAAAATCAACCAATCAGCGTGTCTGTCTACCTGATCCTACGTTGAATATGCAATCATACTAGGACCATGTTCGTACAGACTCTTACTGTAACACGCAACGATCTGGAAGCGTTCGCTATTTCATTGGGCGAAATGATTCACAAACGCAGATTTTTGCACGTCAAATTGGACTTTACGAAACAAAATTGAAAGAAAAATGCTTTAAATACCCTGTTCAAACAATGAACGTGTACTAATTTGGTGTTTGGTGGTAAATGTATGTAGTAACCACTGGCGTAAATCGGGGGGGGGAGGGGGAGCGGATGGTTATTATCCCCCCCAATTTTCGAGGGCGGGGGGGATGGCCTGTACAATCATCCCCCCCCCCCCCCACTTTTTTCGAGAAAAAAAAAAAATATTTTTTTTTTAAAAATTTAATTAATCATTGATAAAAATTGCTATATAATGAGAATTTCTTCTGAAAATGCCTTTAACATGCTTAAAATCGTCCCATTTTAATTCTAAAAAACTCAAAAGCTCCTGGCTCGGTCGCTTCGCTCCCTCGCTTGCACTTTCCTTCAATAATTTGAACATTGCGGCCCGGAAATTTCCTGCGTATGGCCTTGTTTTTCAAGGTAGTCTCAACTGCATGATAGTATAGTTATAATCGACCATTTTGACAGTGTGTATAGTTCCGACTTTAAACCTATAATTAAAACATTGGTTTTAGAATGAAGTATTACACTGGCATTAAAGAACACTGTCGTTAATAGGGAAATTGGAAGGAGGGTGATTGAGGGATATATCCCACCACTATATTCGTGAATGAGCGGGATGTTCTGTACAACCCCCACTTTTCAATAAGTCTTTTTGTTTTTATGCAATTATTACTAACATTTATATTTTTTTTAAATGGTAAAGTATTGTTATCTGAATATCCTGATGTTTCCGGTTTAATATCTCTCATTCATGTTCATTACTAACGTGTTTTCCATTGGTCAAAATGGGCATTTTATCCATATCCTTATTTAGAGTTACAGATAACGCAAAATAGGCCTAATTAAACATCTTATTATCAACAAAATGTAGAAAACAAACTCAGATATTATCACGTGAGGGCATATAAGGAGCCCAATCATTTTCTTTCAGTTAAAACAATTGCCATTTTTTCCACCTCTGATAAGCCTCCCCTGTGACAATGGCCCTTTTTTCAGATTTTAGAGGCACCTGTTCTAATTTCCGTGCCGCTACCGCCTTTTGTATGCAAGTGATACTGTTTTTTAAATGCCCCCTTTTCTCTTTACTTTGTGCCCCGAATTTGAAACGACTTAGAGCAACTTACTTTTATTTTTTTTTTCAGGTCTCGCTCGCTACGCTCGCTCGCCGATATTTGATATCATGTTTGAAGTTTTTTTTTTCAGTCTCTGAATTTGAGACATTTCAGAAACATTTTCCCCTTTTATAAGATGTTATTAGACACCATATATTCCCCTATATTCTCACAGGTCCTAAAAATTTTCTCGCTCGCTTCGCTCGCTCGTTCATTGATAAAGGCCATGAAAACTCAACTGCAAAATTTAATGCTGTATTTACTGTTTTTATATATTACAGCAAAAGATTGAGAAACACATGTGAAAGGTGTAAAAATGTAATCACAATAAAAGCTATATGCCAATTTTAGGGTAGAGATAGTGGTATTTTTGCACGTTGTAGGTGTACCATTTTCAATAAATAGCCCTTGATTTTGGGGTGTCCCCAAAAATGTGGGGCCAAAATTTGGAAATTTCATCGATCATCCTCCCCACTCCTCGGAACGGATTTACGCCCATGGTAGTACCGACACTAAAAGAATTTCTTTCAACCCACCAAATAGTTGACCACTCCAAGACAGGGGATCGTAGCGCGCAATTTCATTGGTTGTTTCGAACAGAGATCGGTCATTCCTGTGGTCATGAATAATAATTACTCTTCGGATGCCAAGCAGATCTCAGAAGGGCCTCGCGCTGCCGCGCTCGGCTGGCTCGCTTCGTTCGCCGATAACAGCGAGAGGGCCATGTCAAAAGGCTACCCCAGTGACGACTCCCACCTGACCACTCCCCCAGGAAGTTGGCTCCCTCGGTAGGACAGCTCACGCTAAAAAAAAAAAAAAACGGGGGGGGGGTACTCAAAAGGTTCGCAATTCTCTCACAATAGGAGAACCAATTTTGGTGCTTCTCAGAACCACTTTTACCTAGAAGAGGTTCGTATGAGTACCACTTTGTTAAAAACGGTGTTTTGATCAAAAAGTTCTCATCGGCCTCCCAAATGGTTATGCTAAAATGGTTCCGCTATTGTGAAGAAAATGGTTCTACAACGAATCATTTTTCTTAGACTGCTCCCTTGAGTACTACTCCCCCCCAAAATAACTCTCTCTCTCTCTCTCTCTTTCTTTTTTTTTTTACTGGAAACACCGTTAAACCCATCGGTTATTACCTAACTATGAATGTAACCCATACTGAGCTACACAACAAATTTGACCGTCAGTGCAATTTTCGACACTAATTGCAGCACTAGTGTCTGACTGTAAACATTCCAGTTAAAACCTACAGTATACGTGCTTCTATCAACATTGTATCCTGAGTTGAGGACTGCTTTCAATGTTGTCATTTTCCTTTAATAGTCAAAGTCAACGGGTATCTGTGTTATGATAAGCATCTACAAAGAACGACATACAAATATAATCAAATTATTGAAAACAATATCTTGAATGAGATTTTAAGCTCGTCCTCTAATTATCAAGAAGTCATATCAAACATAAAATGTCATTGTCATGTCATGTATTGTGTAATGCAGGGCTTTTGCTGACACAAATAATGTTAATCTGCCACTAAGGCACTATACACAATCGTTCATTTACAGGCATAGAGACTATTGTTATGTTATTATATGTCTCTAAGAATTGAATGTTAATATTATCGTTATCATTACTCTTTGTTTTATCGGTTTTGTTTATACTTTGAAACAGATTCAGGGTCAAGCCGGGTCCTATAAATGGAGCACCGGGGAGTCTTTGACCTACACGAACTGGGGCCCTAATCAGCCAGATAACAGGTTTGTATACATTTGATTATAGCTTGCGGATCATCAGATAATGCCATTTACCGATCTCATGTAGCCTTCATCTAATATTGCCGGGTTGCGATTACAATACCTAAAAACATACAATATCTTTTGTCTGTAATCTGTCATCCGTATTTAACACTTTGGGTGCTATCGGCGCACCGGGTCGCCGAGAAAACAATTGGTTCCATACATTTTAATTAGAAAGATAAACATCACTGAACTTGCATTTCGTAGAATTAGGACATAGTGGACGCACCTAAATGGGTTAAAAAATCTTGTTTCGATAGCATTTGGACTCTTCCAGAAAATCGTACATTTTTGAAAGGTTATAAACATAAGAACAAAACAGCTCAGCACCCAAAGTTTTAAGAAACACCCAACACAATACAACACAACTCATACCCGACACTACACTTCACCAACACAACACAACGCAAAACCCAAGTAAAACAACACAAACACACATCACAAAACACCACAGTACACCACACCACACCGCACCACACCACACCACACCACACCACACCACACCACACCACACCACACCACACCACACCACACCACACCACACCACACCAACCACAACACAATGCAGCACAATACAACACAACGCATACACAAACCAACCCAACATGACACAACACAAAACAAAGCCCAACACAACACAATGCAACACAAATTGCACAACACAACACAACACAACACAACACAACACAACACAACACAACACAACACAACACAAAACCACATAACACAAAAATAAATTTACATGCATGTATAATTATATGTACAATCTAATCCAAGCAACGAATAAAATCAATACCGTGTTAAGTATCATACGTAATGCAGAATTAATGGAGCAATTATTTGATGTACATGAATATTTAAGAATAAACATGCATTCCTTAATATGCAAATCAAAAATTTCAGAAAACTTTATTTTGGTTGAATTTACTTAAAGTATTTATTTGTGGTTTTGAGTTCAGTTTGATAGTGTGTACATTGTAATCACGGAATAACTGACAAACGTATTAAACAATTCCCTTGTCTTTCCTCTCGTTTGTTTATTGTTTTGCTATCTATGTCTGTGCTTAAACATTGTTTTATATTCCACAATCTTTTTTTGGGGGCTTCTCTGAGTATCGATCTTTGCCCATGATAGAAATCGTTGACACATTTTTTTTTTATCTTACTTTAAATGTATGGGCCTATCATGCTTTGAAATTTTGTATTTTTATATGGTAAGTTGTAGGCACTTTTTCGAATTACATTGTTTGAAACCTAATGTGTTAAACTTATTGTCATGGCACGTAATTAAGATTGAAAAGGGAAGATGTTACAACAGAATGAATGAAATAATATAAACATATAATTTGTATTTCAATCATAATTCTTGCCCAGTTTCTTTCCAACCGGTGGTGATTGCGTGGAGATACTAGATACTGCCAACAACGGGGAATGGACAACTAACGTCTGTTCTGCGACTCAAAGCTTCATGTGTGAGCGAGCCGAAGGTAAATAATAACGAAATAATTAACACAACACATAACAAGCAAATAAGCAGAGACCATCAACCCCACACACCCACACAAACAACGAAAGGCAAAAACAACAAAACAAACAAAAATAGTGTACTATTTGGACGAAATTACAAATAATAAACTCTTCAAAAAAAGTTTGAAAATCTGAGTTTGATCGGTTATATCTCCCTTGTCATAGAAATAATCAATGCAAGCTTGGTATCAGCGGAAAGATTATTCAATTTCTTAAAATATACCCTGCTTTTTGTGATTATGCTATCTAGGAAAGGGCAGTTTCTTAAAATGCGGTGTAAAGTGTAAATTGAAAAGCTGCAAAATGACCAAAGTTCGGTTCGTTACCCAAGTTTTGTTGTTGTTGATAAGGAAGTTTTCAATGTGTCTTTGGTTGTTATACGCTCTAATGTGAACATTGACGTGGATTAAAACAAACGCCTGTAAAGTAAGCAAACAACAACACAAAAAGTGAAAAACAAACAAACAAACAAACAAACATGTTTGGGCATTAAAAACTGGACATAAGACATTTAATCTCACGGACCTTTTACCACTGACATTAACACCACAAAGTGATAAAAAGTGTCAGGAGCTTGATTTTGCATGGGATATTCTCAGAGAGAGGGTATCACAAGAATGGACTGGCCTGCATGAAGCCCAGACCTCAACCCCATTTTGTGAGATCAAACTTGTCCGGGCTGTACGGAGGCGAGTCACAAATGCAGCGACAATGGCAGGTCTGAGTGGAATGCAATCCCACAGCAACGAATCTCAAAGCTCATCCACAGCATGGGGAAGCGGTGCCAGGCGGGTGTGCAGGCACGTGGGTCTTCCAACCGATACTGAACTCTGATCATGTTATTAAAATCAGTGAACATTAATGAAATCAAAGATCCAAGGGAAGATAAACATGAAAAAAAATCCATGCATATCAAACCCCTGACACTTGTTTTTATCACTTTGTTGCATTAATGTGGTGAGATTAAATGCCTGTGAGATTAAATGCCTTATATCCGGTTTTTAAATGCACATGCATGTTTGTTTATTCGGTTGTTTCAATTTTTGTTGTTGTTGTTGTTTGCTTACTTGTACAGGTGTTTCTTTCAATCCATGTCAATGTTCACATAATTGTGCATAACAGCCAAAGAGACATTGAAAAACTAACCTATCAACAACAACAACAAAAATAGCGTGTTTTACCGAACCTTGGTCATTTTGCAGCTTTTCAATTTACACTTTACACCACATTTTAAGACACCGCCCTTTCTCTGATTGCATAATCATAACAAGTAGGGTATCATTTTAAAGAAAATTAAATGATCTTTCTGATGATATGCATTGATTATTCTACTACGAAGGGAATATAATACCGATCAAACTCAGATTTCAACTTGTTTGAGAGTTTAATGATAGTGTTGTCGCCCCTCCAAAATAAGTGTTACGACAAAAAGAAAACAAACTAAAATTATTCACAAGATCAAACATAATGTCAACGTCAATGAATAATTTGGTCAGTATTGGACACAACTGGTCAAACTTTTGTTTGACTTTAACCTACAGTTTAGTGACACACATTTAAACAACATCTTATTTCACGAAAATGTTTGGAGAGTATGGTATAATGTAAAACGTGCAAATTGGAGCCATTTTGAATTACTATAACATAAAACAAAAAAAAAGTACTTTCACTCTGTATGCAATGTTATCAGAAATGATATTTAGTACCGGCTTGTAACTTCATACAAATTTATTTTAAAATAATGCAATGAGAAAACAATGTGAGCAAAGATGTTCCAGTATTTTCATGTAATCGTTTTATTTCATTTAAACGACTAACATTATATTGTACCATCAGGAGTATGTGAAATTATATTAGAATGTTTAGTGAAAATCTTGTTACTCTTCAGACAGAGGTAACTTAAAATTTCAAAGCATGTGTATTTGACTTTGCTTTCGTCAGGTACTTGTGCTGAGGGCTGGCGTCTGTTCCGCGGGTATTGCTACCAGTTCAACTCCGTCTCGAAAGCAACATGGACCGACTCCAAGCACACCTGTGAGGCCCAGGGGGCCTACCTGACCACCATTTTAACAGGTGTGGAGAACGATTTTATCCTGGAGCAATTCACCGAACTGGAGGATGTTGGTATAACGAACACGTGGATTGGCATGTCAGGTGAGATCGTGTTGTGACGGTTAGAAGAGTTTGTATAAGGTGGTTTTGTCTTATCGATCGATTGCCATTTCTGCAGTAAGAAATATTTATTCTCTGGGCACAAAATGTAAAGCCCAAGTAAAGTTTTGGTAAATGGAAAAAATGAAATTCTTAGCAATTATGTTTTTTTGTTGGTATAAACTCCTCAAAAAAGTTTAGAAATCTGACATTTATCGATTATTTCTCCCTTCTTAAAGTAGCAATCACAACATGCTTGGTACCAGCAGAATGATTATTTAATCGTCTTTAAAATGATACTCTACGTGGTATGATAATGCTATGTGGGAAGGGGCAGTATTTAAAAATGTGGGATCCGATAAAGTGTGAATTGAAAAGCTGCAAAATGACTGGTGGTCATGAAGAGTCAATAATAAGGAACGTGTTGTTTTGTATGTCTTTTCTTCTCAGCTGGTCAAACATGAATGTTAGTTTCAAATGGATCCCCTGCCACTTTATCTGTTTATGATTTTAAGACTTAATGGTTTGAGTTCTGTTTTAATTGACAATACATGTTTTTTTTTTTCGTTCGTTCGTTTGCTTGCTTGCTTGTGCACACGTTTGTTTGAATCCATGATAATGTTCGTGTTACAATGCATAATGGCCAAAAGACATTGGAAAACTCACTCATCAACAGGAAAATAAGATATTAGATGACTTACCTAACTTGGGTCATTTTGCAAAGCCTTTAATCTCAAAGTCATGAGCATTTGTAGTGGGATGGGCTACTTTTGAAATTGACATTCATGGCTGACCAGCTGAGAAAAAAAGACATAACTCCATACAAAATAACATATTATTTATTGACTTTCTATTACCACCGATCATTTTGCAGCTTTTCATTTTTCACTTTATCCCACATTTTCAAATACTGTATTTTACCGATTAAATAATCATAACAAGTATGGTATTAGTTTGAAGAAAATTAACTTATCTTTTCGATGGTACCAAGCATGAATTGATTACTACTACAAAAAGGGAGAAATAATCCATCAAACTCAGACTTCCAAACTTTTTTGAGGAGTTTATATGATTGATCAATCCATTTAATACGGTGTCAATAATACGTTCGATATTTGAAATGAAATGGAAATTTCCCCTATACACAACATGGATTCAACTCAAAAGTGAAAGTGAAAGTTTGAGCAAATATGGATAAGCCATTCAATGGTCATGATTTTTGCTAAGTTCGATAAAGACCCTGTGCATGACACCCTCTTTTTAATTGTTCAGCAATAGCTTCTGTGCTGCAACAACTGTTGATATTGTAATATAAAAAAAAATCAGAAAACTTCACTTTTCTCAGACAGCAATAAAACAGTTGACTCGTTCCTTCAGAACCGCAAGAAAATTATTTCAGTTACAACATAGGCCTACAAGAGAAGCAAGTACCACGAGATTGTATTTTCAGGAAAAAATAAATATGTACATATATCAATGATACATTTGCTGTCTCCAGAAAAATTGTCCAAAGGGGATTTTATCAAACTTTAAAAACATCATAACTTTTAAATGGATTATCCAAATTTGATTTGACTTTCACTGCTGAGTTCTTCCAACTTTTCAGTTGAATCCACATCTATTTTTTTGGAAGGGGCCAGGGATTCTTATTTTCTAAGGTTTTGTTGATGGTATAGGGTATTGGGGAACAAACGGATAGCCCATTTCAGCAGAGAATGCCTGAAAACTGAAAATGAGGAAAATATTATGTAACCATTTAAGATTCATGATTCCATAATGCCATTTACATAACACCATGGGCTGACCGTGTTAAGATTTTACCAAATATCATAAAGCATTGACATAATCTAAGCAGTGAGTAGTACGTCACATGCTCTTCACGGATACCATTTGGAGTGGAAAGATCGCCGCTGACCTACTTCTGTTAAAGATTGACCTGCATTTTTGGAGGAAGATTATGGTAAAGAGGACGGGCATTAGACAGGCATGACAGCAGTGTAGTTTTAGTTTCAGTGGTTGTCATAAGTATAATTTTTGGTAAATACGTTCTTGGTGTCAAGAAATAATATGTTCGTCTAACCCTTTCTTGTTCGTTCCTAGATACGGAAACGGATGGTTCTTTTGCCTGGAATGATGGAAGTTCTGTGGGATACACCAACTGGAAAACTGGACAACCCGCTGACACGACAGACTCCCCTGACTGCGGGTTAATGGCGACAGGTATTAGCTGGATGTTAATCTTGTCTTCATAGATTTGATAGAAGTATAAAATTGTATCATATAACAAGGTAATCTCGCATAGATAATATTTTTCTACTCATCTTTATGCCTTGGCTATCACTAATCCGAGTTCATGAAATTCAATCAAGTAAATCAAAATTTGTATACCAAAGGAATAGTTGGAGGTATAAGTGAAAAGAAAAGAAAGTGGAAGGAAATGAAAAAAAATCATTGCAGAATTTATAATAATAATAATAATAAATGGAAATTTTTATAGCGCCGTTATCCATTTTGTTAAATGCTCAAGGCCGCTTTACGACAAAAAGTAACAGCAAAAGAAATTATACCAACAAAATCTAATAAGCAGGCGCGCCCGATAATCTTAAAAAATTTCAAAACACTTTGGTATTCATACTTTGGGGTAATTAGTCATCAACTTTCTTTGCTTTCAAGCCAAAGCAGCTTCTGTATAAAGATTCACAGGCTTTACACATGCTTGGTCGTCATGGGTGAAGTAAAAACGTTTGCGAAAGACAAAATACCCCATAAACGTTTATTAACGATATTATAGGAAGTGACATAAGCAACAAGCACTGCAGAAAACAAATATTTTTTCATATCAATGGGTTCTCGACTCGAGTAATGGTCAGCATGGTTATAGAAGTCATTAAAGTGATAGTATGTGGAGCCTTCAATTTAAAAAAAAAAATTGTCAAACTTTGATTCTGAGACTACATGTGTGTTCAAATGGACACATAAATACACTAGAATTACAAAAGTTTGAAAAGTTATTGCTGCCAATGGCAAGTATGCATGAATAAACTATTTCTACTCGGTGGATGAATAAATAGCCTAGATCTGCGCACAGTAAGTCTATAGGGGGAAATGGGCAGGTGAATCCGGTCAATTTGAACGCTTGTAGATTTTCACCTTTTTAAAGCACTAAATTTTGAAATACAATTTTGAAATACAAGTTTTCCAGGGCTTCATTTTTAGAAATTATCAAAGACACTTGGAGCGTGGATGATTATGTAGCTCACATTGTTTTAACTGTGGTAAATGTTACCCAGTGGTTTTAAAGTTGACTATAGTAGTTGTTCCTAAATTAGGATTAACATTCAATGGTACTGTAAGGGTTCAGTGAAAACTGTCATTTTTTGTTCTTTCCTCAATATGCATGTAGCTGGAGGTGACGGCGGTTGGTCAACGCAAAATTGTTTCACACTGGAAGCCTATGTATGCAAGGCAAGAGTTGGTAGGTATATTTGATTAAACGAAATAAAACAAAACATAATACGTACAAATATATGTTTCGAGGAGGAAATTAGGAAAAAAACAACATAGGGAAGCACAAGGCGGGGGAATAGATATCAAATTTGCCGTTTTCTATAGTAGAAGAGAAAAGAAAGTCAGTGATGCACTGCAGACGTTTGGAAGATAAGACAAGAGAATGGATTCAACCACAGAAAGGAAACCATTAAAATGAAAAGTGGGGAGATGTGGCTTGATGAAAAGAGAGAATAGAGGAAGGGAGACGTTTTAAAGGAGGACAATATCAATTATGTGAAGCGCAACTATGTATTAGCGGTGCTGATCTCTAGTTGTTTTAAGTGTTGTCAATTCCTAAACCTGGTGTGCATGGATGAGATAAGTAGGATGAATTGGGAGAAAATATATTTCTAATTTGTCAAAATGTGATTTTCTTTTTGTTTTTACAGGCACGACAATTTATCCGATCGATCCAAACGTTGGTAAGTGGCCAGTTTCTGCCCGCTATTGGCAAGTCTCGCTAAGAAAGTTTGAGGCGATTTGGGCTAGAAGTACAGCCTAATTTGTGTAGCATGTATATTTTTTTATACGTGATATCAAAGCAACATGACAAATTAATGATTAAGATTATACGCTAAAGGTCCTCGAGAAGCAGCATTAAAACGTCTTACTGGTCAGAGGTGTTTCTTTATATCTACACAGTCATGTTTTCGAGCAACCAATTAATTGATTAATCAATCAATCAATCAATCCATCAATCAATCAATCAATCAATCAATCAATCAATCAATCAATCAATTAATCAATCAATCAACCTTTTTACATTCTGTCTGTTTGTCACTCAATATATGTATCTATTTGTTTATCAAGCAATTATCTACCTTTCTTTTGATCTATTTTTTTTAAATCTCTTTATCACTATCCTTCAAACTGTCTGTCTCTTATCTTTCGATTTATTTTTTCAAAGCAACCTGATGCCTTATCAACATTTCAATATGCATCCTTTAAACGAGAGTTGTGAATCATACGGGAAAAGTAATTTGTATTGAGCATTTTGTTACATTGCGTAGTTATTATAACTTTACCTACTAACAATCAGGAATTGGAACTTGTGACCCCGGCTGGACTTTGAATAGAGACTGGTGCTACAAGGTGGACACCACGCAGATGCTCTTTAATGATGCTGAGAACTATTGCAGGTCACTAGGAGGTCATCTAACAAGTGTACTCGATCAGGAGGAACAGTCTTTTCTCTCAAGTAAGCGTAACCCACTCCGTTCCACGGGGGAATTTGGTCTTGTTATTAGCATGGAGGTATAAGGGTTTGGTACTAAAATGGCTTAAAGTATGCACAATTAAAGGAAGATGTAGCCGGCAAATAACAGGAATGATTTAAGAAAAATGGCATTGTGAGTATTGTGAGAATTATGGTACATGGTGATAAAGACAGCCTAAATAAGGGGTACTGTGTGACACTCACCCTCAGCAAGGCCCTATAAATTAGTTAATTTGTTTTAATTTCACGTCTTTGCACGTTTCTTCCCTGAAAAAAAAAAACTTGCAGAGACAGCTTATCGATTCAAACAGTGCATACATTACCACGTCGGGCGGCATGCATCGGCCATATCACGTATAGTCAGCTCCACGCCAGTGCACGTGTGATCTGATTGGTTGGCAAGAACCCAAAATCTTATGCCTGTTAGTTGCTGGCTACATCTTCCTTTAAGTGGTACACAATAGCTTCAAAGCACTCGTATATTGGTAAAACAACACAAACCACTTTTGGACATACATCTACAAAAATGGCTAAATTTTACCACGGAGATGGATAAATAGTGGAATCAAATAGTATGCAAGCATGCAAGCTTCTTCATTCATAAAGTTCAATATCTATTACGTTGTTCGGTCAAATGAACTTGTATTCACATGTAATAGTCTTGTTATTTTCACCGTTAAATCTGTTTCTTTATTGTGCCTGTGTATATCGACAATCTGGAATATAAGATTATAAATGGAATATGAGTGATCCATCTTAATGATATGCATAGCGAGGTGAATGCATTTTAGTTTCCCCGAGCATTCTGACTGAAACGTTGAATATTTCCCTCACACATGGTTGTTTCACATACTGTACTTATTTCATACATATTTCACGTCATATTAAAGATATATTATGGGAGGGGATATAGAAAAGCTTAAAATATGGCGAAACCAAAGGGGCATGTAATTAAATATGTAGGTGAGAAAGCACTCTAACGAGAATAACCCAGGAATAAGAGAGAATGTCTGATAGTGAAGAATCACGTTATCCATTCCTAGAAGTAAGCGTAACGTAGATTAGATGTGGAAGAAAATATACTCAACAATATACAAATTTGCATGTTTTTATGCCCCTTATATATATGTCTTCATTAAACTTCTTATCGACTGTGAATGTTCAGGATAAGTTTCATTGTGGAATCTCTACCTCACACCATTTATCTTTGCCTTGGTCAGTGCGTTGTGGAGAAGCAGGTTCGTATTTGTGGATAGGTCTTCACGACATGTCACTAGAAGGAAACTTTATCTGGACGGATGGTCAACCGGTAAGACGCTGTCTCTTTCAATTTTATTCTATATTTTCAGGCTTGTCTTGCCTTTCTCTCAATTATTCCAACGCAATTTGTAATGATTCTTCAAAAATTGATAACATTTTGAGTTCACTCAATCTACGTTTTGATCTTGCAGTAGTTTGTCTTCTATCTTTTGCAAAGACATGCAAGATTTTCCCGTATGTGCGGTAAGATAAGCATTACTTCAAAAGTTCAAATTGCTGTTCATTGACCTGAAATATTTTATTGTGATACTTATTACCAGACAATAGATGTCTGTATTGTCTTACCGTACGATTATTCTATAAGAGTGATCGGTGACTCACAACTTTTCTTTTTACGGAAGATTGAATGTGCAACATTTGCTCCTGCGACAATTGCTCCGACGATTATTTCATGCACTAACCCTGACCCATAACCCAAACCCTAACCCTAACCCAAACACTAACTCTAACTATATTCTTGACTGGAAACCCTCTGGCAACCCTAACCGTAACCCTTTCTCTTCTGAGATATATTGTCATCGGAGCAACTGTGGCCGGAGCAAATGTAGGATCACCGAAAAATTATATAAATGCATGTACATGGATGACGCTGGCGTTGCAATTGCAAGGCATTCACGTTACAAATCTTCGCGAAGTTTATCTTCTCGAAGACTTCGCGAAGTTTAGCTTGATCGTTCACACTGGGGTAAAACTTCGAGAAGATTTACTTCTCGCGAAACTTCTCGAAGATTTGGAACGCACTGCGCATTTGGAAACAATCAAAATGTACGGAGATTTTGCTCCACAGATTGATCAGGAATTTTGTTTCCGCGATGCTCCAATGTCCTTTATACAGTGTGTCCCAGAAAAAAGGAAACCTGATTTCATGGCAAAAATATTCCATCATAATAAACAATATCTTATATGAATTAGGTATGTTTGTAAAGCTGTGTTTCTCTCCTTTCATTTAATACACAACATATTATTCATTGCTCACGCATGGTTGAATTAAAACAATAAATATTGATGCTACCAAAATTTCATTTGCACGCACAAATTCCATGTTTGAGTGCATTTTCGGGGTAGTAAATGTAATTATTTTTGAGAAATAAAAGCATGACATGAATATTCAATATTTTTTCTTTTATCTGACACCTCATGCGTAAAATATGAATAACATATGATGGAGAACAAGTAAAATTAAAACATGCCTGTTTTAGCGTGATTTTCAGTATGAATACATTTTCAGCTTTTCAAGGCAAGCTGAACAAAAGGATTCACGCACAGCTGACTTCACACAAACAATAGGCTCGATCCGTTGCTTCGCGACCGGGTAATTCTTGGTTGCTGGCTGCCAACCAAATCCAGAAAAGCAGAGTTAATGAATGCATTTTGGACATTCTGAAAACTCATTTTTCATAAATGAGGTATCATACGAAAGAAGATAAAACAGGCTTTTTAATGATGTCCTTCAATATCGAAGATATTCTGAGTACATTCAAGCGTGACAGTTTGAATTTAAAATTTACTCGTGCAAATGATTTTATACCTGTGTCCCTTCTGATTGTCTTTGCTCAGTCATGCGCGAATGGAAATCTCTGCGACTGGTATCAAATTAAAGAAGAGAAAATATGCTTTCCAACTATGTAATTTTTTTGGTCATATTTGTCATTAACATATGAAAATATCTTCATCAATCTCGGTTTCCTTTTTTCTGGGACACACTGTACTTCATATTTATTTTAATGAAAGTACCTGCAAGCTCACACACAAATTGAATGAGTTTGGACGTACTTATGTCGCTGCGTACAAAATGTACGTAAGTATCCGAGCTAGCTACATGGTATACTCAAGTCATAACGTATTCAACTTCATGTTTGTGTACATGCAGTGTGCATTAATTATGTCCCCACACCGGAAATGCGCTGAGGCTCACGGGATATAACTTCCCGAAGTTTGTGTTCACACTCAAAATGTCGCGGGAAGTTTCTAGATGTTCGGGAAATTTCCTACAAAGTTGTGGGAAATTTCGCGAGAAGTTTCGCGGGAAGTTTGGGTTCACATTACCAAACTTCGCGAAGTTAATCTTCGGGAAGTGAAACTTCGCGAAGTGAAGCAAGGTTGGAAAACTACGAGTAATTGTGTTTTTGAAGTTTGATTTTAGCAACTGGGCTGCTAACCAACCCGACGACTGGGGCTCAGGGGAGGATTGTGTTCACATGTTAAACCAAGAGAATCAGGAAGGGTCATGGAACGATATCGAATGTGGTAGCTATCGTTGGGGATTTGTCTGTAAAAAAGATAAAAGTGAGTAATATAACTATTAATTTTTGTTTGAATAAGTTTTATTTTCTGCATTTCATGTTTTCTTCCATAACAATAACAAATATAACATAAGCAAGTTCAATTTACAGAAATACTCAGAAAACATTTAACACAATACATAGTAAATCATACATTTATGAAAGAAAATGATACAGTAGATATACATCAAAGCATATGACCAAAATATAATAACTTCCTTAACAATATAATACACAAATTTGCACATTTGATGCAGAAGGTCGTCGTTCTAAGTAATGCTTGAATAGACGGACAGCCAAAGTAAAAGAAAATTTTTATTGTGAATTCTTGGTATTCATACAAATGGGCCATATCGTAGTGAATCCAGTTTTATATAATTACTTGGAACACAAGAGTGATGAACGTGCGTGCATGTGCGTGCTTGTGCAAGTGCGAAGTGATGGCGCACGATGGTGTTGATGGCCGACAATTCAGAGACAATAATGAAAGACTTGGGTCAAATACGGGTCAAGTTTAACGTTATACTGCAAAACAAATGCGTCAAAAGCAGAAAAAGAGAGGGGTGGACCAAATTTGGTTTGTTGTTGGGTATAAAATATGTATGTTAATATAGTTACTGTATCGTATTGTATTGTGATAAAAAAATATCTTTTGGTGTTTGCCTTAAAGGAGTAAAGAGGTGTGCATTGTTTAATATGCGGTAAGAGCGAATTCCAAATATCGGGCCCGTTATGCCGAATTGACTTATGGGCTTAAAGGAGTTTTGGGTAATTAAATGAAAATCGTTGCGATGGCGCGTGGGGTAGGCATGGACATCCGTGTTAAGGGAAAATGCGTTGTGGAAGAAGGGAAGTAAATTATGTGTATACTTAAACATAAAAATAGCAGTTTGATATTTGTGTGTATCGTCAATCTTAAGTGTTTTAAGACTAAAAAATAAGGGGTCAGTATGTTCACGATAATTAGAGTTGAACCAAATTCGAAGAGCCTTTTTCTGTAAAAGAAAAATTATGTTAATTTTGGTTTTATTAATGTTTCCCCAAACAACGTTACAATAAATAATAGGAAGTGTATATATACCCCGCAGCTGGCAACAGAAAACAAATTTTTCATTCGATACCCCTATGCCAGTAGCCAATCAGAAGGAGTGTTACACGGGAGTGTTACTCCCACTCACATTACGTATGCGGGTTTAAAATTCGTGGCGCTTGTACGTACGTGACGCCAGCTGCCTTACGTTACATGACATTGATCGCGAGGAAGCGGCTCCGAAAATTCCTGCAAATGGCGTCAGATTCGAATCGGTAAGTGTGTTTACATTTCATTTGTTTCGCCATATTATTATTATTA
>JZLH01S0526739.1:110312-121513 GCA_001188425.1 Eucidaris tribuloides
TACCGTGGGCTGGCTTTGCCTTTCTGATGGCGTTAGTTCCATGCAAATGGCCTGCTGGTAATTTGATGGTGTTCACTCTCTTATTGATTTATTACAGGGGACGGTGAGACTTATTTTTGAATTGGGTACGGTGGGGAAACTTCAAATCGTAAGGGACAACGAAGGGTCGAATGACGGATAAAGCATCATGAAGATTATGTCGGGTGAATGTGTTCTATTTGTTTAAATGAGAATTGAATTTTATCAACTTTTTGTGAAATCCATTGTCTAACAATTTTGCTCTGTTTGCATCGGACGCGAGAGGGCGTAGGTATAAAGAACAATGATCAACAATATCCCCTTCCAAAACTTGAATGTTTTTAGCTACAAAAGTCGGAACACTGAAGGGCCCTGAATACTCAAAACAAACAAACAACACGCAAACAAAGTCGTCTTGTTGGCCCGAGATATGGTTACTCACGTCTCCTGGTAATATCTGTGGTAGAAGTCTGTTATCAGATTTCCACCCATGCCCTTTGTACTGTCACTGAGGGCGCACTCAACATGTGTCTCGTTCTGTAGTCAAAATGAACGACCAGGTGAAGCTGGTTGTCTGGTACACGTCTGGCGCAGTCCTCGGGGTAAGCGGCGATAATGGTGAGTGTGGTCGAACGCCGATAGAAAGCGTTCGGGTAAGACGTCGTAATAGAGTTGTCCAGATAACCTAGAGGGGGATGGCAAAGTTTTTAAATAATCACAAACCCAGGCCAGAATTAAGCATTAAAAACCGTTGAACTATCATTTAAAAATATTTGCAACCAGACAAATATGAAGCCACTCAATTAGACGAATGGAGTAATAATTTGTGTTAATTTTGTGTCCATTCTCAATTTTCATAGAGCTAAAACTGAATATATTTCTTTGTGTTAGTTATGCGCTTAAAAACTATAAAAAAACTTGTGTGAAGCCAACTATTAATTCTAGGAGTGAAATAGCGTGAGTAACAATAATGGTTTGTATATTAACGTATTACCACTGAAGAAGAAAATTGGATGAAACTTGACATACATGAATGTTTATTGAGAATAGATTAAAACAGTTAAAATTAAAGTTGATATTCAATAGGAAGATTAAATTCAAACCAAATTTAGTTTACTTTATAATTTAATGAGTCATCCTAAACATTTTATGCAGGCTAACATGCCATGAAAAGTGTGTCAGTTTCGGGGTTTTATGAAAATAAAATTGCGATAAATTGACCCTCTCCCATTCTCCCGAAACCGGCTAGCAGGAAAGGGCCTTTTTGTGTGACGTCACAACCCGGGTATACCATACACGCCAGCTCACCGGCGACGGACCTGCGATAACGCATACAGTTCATAGAGTGTGTGTCAGCTCCATAACTCTTCAAACGGCTTAATGATTGTTTTATTGTTTAATGTCATGGAACATACATTTGTCCTTTTCGTGTAAATACATATCCTGATGTCATTATTTAATGTCAGTTATTGGCAGCGGAAATGGGGAACAATCTCCGAAAAATTCGTGTTTAACTCACCGCGTGTGGCGCGAGAGCCGCTGTAAGCCCCTATTCATGGAACATAGCTTGAAAACAAACCCCACAAACCACCTGAACTTAGAAATTGTGTTCGAGAACTAAAACTAACGTTACTTATTGTAGAATCATGTTTCGGCGAGGTAGAATTTTCCTCTACATAAAAGAGTCCTAAGTCAAACTGCGCGTGTAATTTTAGATCTAAACTACTTTGTTTGGCTTTGTTGAAGCTGCACGCGCAGGTAATGTAAATCCGCGCCAAGCTACTCGATCTGGTAGAACCAGGCCCGCGCGTCCGCCCAAGCCGCTGGTGGCGAGCTCATGCTGCAGCCGAGCAGCTAACTCCAGGCTGGCTAAAGAGGCCTTATTACGCCCTCAACTGCATTACTCGCGCATAGAATCTGTAACCCCACAGAATCGCCACGACTGCATCCAGCTCGTCTGGAAAAATGATACGAAAGTTTACGGCAGTGCTGAATTGGTCTACCTTTTCTTATTATATGATATTTCGTAATGATTTAATTAATATCAACTGCATTCTCCATGGTGGAAAAAGGTAAGGCTCTCGTCTGATAAATGTCAAAAGTGCAATATCGCCGGCCGACGTCGGAACACCTGACCTCAAGAATAGCGGCGAATAAATACAGCCCGTAGTACACTTTGGAGGTCGGGTCCTTTTCCCCCATTTTCAGCGTTTTTTCCTCCAAACAAATGAATTTCGGTAGAAAACATGTAGAACATTAAGTTGAAATAATGAGACATAAATTGGCAAACGATGAAAGTAATTAGGCCTATCTTTTATTTCAATAAGGACAATAACACACAAGTTAAGGGTTGTCTTTTCCCAAGGCCAATACGCAGTAGAGCTACGTACCCGGAAGTTGCCCGCAAGTTCCACGAACTGGGAACACCGTCTCGTTACGTCCACAGCTAAAGGCCTTTTCGGACAGCAGAAACGAAGCAAATTAGGTCCCAAGGTTGGGGTGATGTTTTCAACGCCTAAATTTCGCTGTTATAGAAAGGGTTAATATTGCTTGAATGACATTCAAGTTCATTGTACGGCTTTATAAGGTCTCTGGTAGATATGTATATCGTCCATATTTAATTGTTCCTTCTATAAAATGTCTCCTTAACATATTTTTCAAATAAGTGAAATAAATATTCTAGTCACTGATTAGAACGTAACAATTTTTTGGCATTCGTGACGAGAAGTATGATAATCACTATTTACTATACATGTATTATCAAGGGTAAAGAGTGAAATTAATGTCCAGAACAATAATATTTTTTTAAACGTGATGATATCGGATATCGGAGATTTGTATCTCTAGTTATAAACCTACTTAGAAATGATCCCAAACTATTCAAACTTTAAATTCACGCGTTTTCTTGCATGTAGGCCCAGAAAAGTCCATGCAAGCAAGAACCAGGATCGTCACAATGCCATTTGGCTTTATAAACCTGTACACAATGTCGCCACTTCCAGCGTTGTTCGGTTTCAGCCTGTAGGTAAGATTATATAATAATATAGTTAACTTTTAGGGCAGTGTTGGAGTTGACTCCACGATAATATGGTGGCGCCTGAAGGGACATCGTAAATCGTGAATATCCTCGGCCCAATATTCACGACTATCGCACATTTAGTTGCAAATATCGGCGCCAATATTCACGAATTATCGCACATTTATCGCGAATATCTTCGCCGCAATATTACGAACGAAGTCGTGTTTTGTCGGTGAACATATTGGCAACATCTTCGCAAGGGGGGGTTTGTGTGTCGTGTTTGCGGCTTCCGACGTTTGCGATTTCGAGGCGGGTGTCGTGAATTTGGCGAGTTCGGCACCAGCGTTCGTGAGTCGCACATTTTATCGTGAATTTTATTGCAGTTTGTTTACACTTTACGTGCGCGGACGTTAACCTAGTCTGGCGTATCAGCCTGTTTGAATTAGTAATTTGGTTCCGAGCAGACAGCCAATAAAAAATAGAGAAGTGGAGGAGGAGGGTAGGAGGCAGGAGGAGGAGGAGGAGGAGGGGAGAAAGAAGAAGGAGAAGAGAAAGAAGATGAGAAGGAGAGAAGAAGGGAGAAGAAGAAAGAAGAAAAGAAGAAGAGGAGGAGGAGAAGGAGAAATGAGAATAAAAAAGAAGTGATCAGAATAAGAATAAAGAAAAATCAATGAACAAGGGGAGAATGAAAAAGACTACAATTTTAAATGTTGTTTCATTATAGATGTGTTATATGACTATCATTATTATGGTTATCATGATTATGATTATGAATGATGATGATTGATTATTATTATATTGATGATGAGTTGGTATTACTGTTATTATTGTGATGATGTATCGATGATGATGATGATGGGATTATTATTATAACAAATATATGTATCAGCATATTATTATATTCTATTATTAATGTTATTATATCTCATGGTCTTGTTCTATGCCATACTTCCGTTTACAACGTCTGTACGCTTTGAAGCCTTCCCCTCGCCCAGACTGACATCCTGTCTCACCACATACCAAAACAACTGACAGAGAATAACCGTTCCCCTCCGCCCATAATTATCAAGCCGTTACGTACCATGTGCGCCACGTGTTTTGTTGCTGTCTGCTTGAAATTTAGTCTTTTCATTCTCGCCTTGTTCTTGTATTTTTCGTTTTCTTCTTCTTCCCTTATCACCGTTCTCCTTTCTTTTCTCCATCTTATTATCTGTTCATTCTATGTTCTCTTTTATTCTCCATTCTCCTTCTCTCTCTCCTCCTCTTCTTCTTCTTCGTTTTTCTGCTTCTCTCTTCTTCATTCTCCTCCTTCTTTTTTCTTCTCCTCTCTTCTCTTCCTCTTCCGCCTCTCCCCGCCCTCCTCCCGCCCAGGTCCTCTCACCTCGCCTCTTCGTCCTTACCTCTTTACTTTTTCTATTTGTTTTGATTTGTTGGCTGTCTGCTTTGGACTAATCACTAATTCCAAACAGGCTGATACGCCAGATAGTGACACGTCAGCCGCTCGAGAAACGGCACCTAGCGTACTTGAAATACAAATTCACGTAAGATGTGCGACCGAGTCGTGATTTGGTCGCGAATTTCTTCGCCAATATTCACGACTAACTCTGGCGAATCGCAACTCTCGTCGTGAATATTGCCGCCAATATCACGACAGTCGTAACATTTCGTTGGCAATGGTGTTTGCCAAATTGTGCGACAAAATTCACCTACTCGTCGAAAATATTGGCGAAAGATATTCGCGACTAAAATGTGCCGATAGTCGTTGAAATATTGGCCGCCGATATTGCCAACTAAATGTGCGATATCGTGATATTGCGAGATAATTCACTTATTTAACCGTCGATTTACGATGTCCCTTCAGGGCCACCATATTATCGTGGAGTCAACTCCAACACTGCTAAAAAGTTAACTAGATTATTATATAATCTTACCTACAGGTGAACCGAACAACGCTGGAAGTGGCGAACATTGTGTACAGGTTTATAAAAGCAATGGCATGTGGAACGATCTGTTCTGTGACAGGACTCTGGGCTACATCTGCAAGAAAAACGGTGAATTTAAAGTTGAAAGTTGGGATCATTTCTAAGTAGGTTTACTAGAGCATACAATCTCCGATATCCGATATCATCACAGTTTTAAAAATATTATGTTCTGGACATAATTTCACTCTTTACCCTTGATAATCACATGTATAGTAAATGTGATTATCATATTCTCGTCACGAATGCAAAATTGTACGTCTATCCAGTTGATAGAATATATTCACTTTATTGATATCATCTTATTGTTTATCATTCCAAAAACCTTCAAGATGTCAAGTTCCATCCAATTTTCTCTTCAGTGTACATCGTAAATAAACAGCATATTGTATACCTGACGCATTCACCCTAAATTAATAGTCGTCACAACATTTTAATGTTAAGCCGATACACTTGCAACATCAATAAATATATCAAGTTTTGCTCATGAAAATTGAGAGAATGGAACACAAAATACCAAAATTATTACTCCATTTGTCTAATGAATGTTATATTGGGTGCAAATATCTAAATAGTCAACCGGTTTTATTGCTTATCTAGGCCTGGTTGTGATTATTAAAACTGCCATCCCCTCTAGCTTATCTGACACACCAATTACGACGTCTACCGCGAACCGCTTTCTCTATCGGGATTTCCGACACACTCACCAATCGCGCTTACCGCGAGACTGCGCCCAGACTGTACCAGACTCCAGCTTCAACATGTCCGTTCATATGACTACGAAAAAGACCTATGGAGTGCGCCCTCGACACATTACCAAGGACATGGTGAAATCTGATAAAAACCTACCGACAATTATACAAGACGTGCAGTAACATTTCGGGCAACAAACACTGTGCGTGTTTTTGTTTTTTGGTATCAGACCTCTGCAGTCCGACTTTTGTATAAAACATCAAATTGCAAGTATGTTATTACATTTTGACTCATTACCTACCGCCCTCTCGCCGTCGATCAACGAGGCAAACAGTAACTATGGGATTCACAAAAAAGGATAAATAATTCAATTACTCATTTAAACAAAAGAACACATTCAGAACCCGAATAATCTATGATGCTTAATCCGTCATTGGACCCTTCTGTCTCCTTACGATTTAAAGTCACCCACCCGTACCCAATCAAAAAATAGCTCGACGTCCCTTAAATAAACAATAAGAGTTACAACTCCTCAAATTTCCAGCACAATTTGCATGAATAACGCCATCAAAAGCAAGCACAGCCAGATCAATGCTGCCGTTATCGACAACTTAACTTGGCTGTCACAGCCATTTTTTCCGACCCCACCGTACTTTCTTTAAACAAGGATTTTTTAAACGAAAGCCGAACATAAGCTATAAATATCCATATTTAGCTGGTAAAGCGTGACGTCAGTTCCATTTGATGGTGCAACTCGTAAACACTCAGAACTTAGCTATCCGCCCGGGCCACACTCCCGCGCAAGTTCTATAGCGCGGACGGGGCCCAAGAAAATAGAATTTGAAATATCAATATTGCCGATTATATATGCATTTCACAACTGCCGATCTGTCAATATCGATCAGACCGCCCGATCAAAAAAGCTTTGGACTTTCGGTCAAATACGCCGGTAACGGGTCAAATTCTAACCATATGCAATCCTATTCACCTATCGATCATGCTGGTACTACGAGTATTTTTAACATGCCAAAGCTCGAGAAGGGCCAGAAGAGCGCATCACAACCGATCAAGGAATTGACCCCGAACCATTTTGCCGACTTGACAAACAGCCAAAAATTCCTTATCCAGGGCCGCAGCGAAGTTGGAAAGATGCATGTGAACCCAGATGATCGGACCGAAGCGAGTTGAAAGATCGGCATGTGAACTAGCAATTTACAGAGTATGAAGTGTGCAGCAAGAAGATACCCGAGGATAAGTCCATATATGCTGCGTGGATATTAAGTAATCACTCAAACGCACATGTCCCTGTCTTTAATTTTGTCGCCACTTATGTTTGCTTAGCTGTCAACTTCATAGTAATCGAGCGTCTCGATTCCTGTTCCCACCACGTTGCACCAAACTATCATTGCCGTCGGATGTATTCGTGGCACTACTTGCTCTACGTCAATACTGACGGGAGACTACATATCAGTAAGGGAAAAATGTTCAAACCTCATGAGCCAGACTCGGCCTCGATCCAATAAATGCAAAATGAAAATACCAAGCTTTTTGAGACCCTCTCACAACTTCAACAATATATGTGATTCTCGAGACGTTTTTGTCTTATCGATTCAACGAATAAAAATTATTTCATAAAAAAAAACGCAAAACCTCTTAATGAGTTATCGCATAATAAATTAACAAAAAAATAGACTAAACGTCGTCTGCGTGAGGCGCTCCGAATATATAAAAAATAGGGTAGTCCTCCAACCTAAGGTAAACTAAAAAAAGAACTGGAAAATCGAGTCAACAAAAAAATAAAAAAATTGAACAGGACGAAACTGCTAGTGATGGACTTCTGCGACAACTTAAAAAAAATATAAAAAAAAACTCCCCAGGTAAAACAAACAAATATAACCCACATGTAATCATATACTGCCTAGAAAATGAGTACAATTTAGACAAAAAGCCATTATGTCAATAGTAAGTTGATTCACCTAATGACGTCATGAATACAACAATCATTTGAAGAGTGAATGCGCTGCTAGTGAGGTATCTGGAGCTTGGCACCATTCCAAGTGAACATATAGCATAAATTTGCTACTTGGTAAAATCTGTTGGGTGATTATTATCAGTACATTTCTGATATAAATTTGAATCTCGTGCACACACGATTATGACAGAATTTTCACATTGAATCAGTCTGTTTTTCCAAGTCTTATGACAAGCATATTAAAAAAATCTTATCAAGCAAAATGCCCAATTAATAACTACGAAGTTTGTCTTTTATATATTGCGGCTATCGTGTGAATACACGCACAAAAACCCTGCTTTTGTAACCATTGAATTGTTGTAGGTGGTATAACAACCGCCATTTAGATGGATTGACTGAGCCTTTCGAGGCAGATGGTATATGATGAGTGATGGTAACGATCCTGTCGACTAAACGAATTGGAACTAACCACGAACCAAATAACCTTACTGATGAACCAAATTGTTTGTAGATGCTGTACGAGTAAAGTATTGTTTCTAAACAAACAAATGTTTCATCTTCTTCTGAATTTTTTAACATCTGTTCAAATCTTTAAATGCTACGACACTAACTCCATCTATATCTACATATTATCTATCACTTTATATGTATGTATTTCTCTTTTATTTATTCATTCCATATCTATCTATCTATCTATCTATCTATCTATATAAATTTATCTAATATGTCTATTTATCTACTATCTATCCACCAATCCTACTATCTACTACTATAATCATCTATACGTCTATTTATCTATCTATCTATCTATCTATCTATTCTATCTATCATCTGTCTATATATCGTCTTATTTTACCCGTCGTATCATATCTCTAGTCATCTATCTATCTATCTATTCTCATCTATCTATATCCTATCACCTATCAACATTTAATATCTGTCTGGTCTACTATCAATAAATCTGCTATCGTTATCTTTCTACATCTTATCTTGCCATCTGTCTGTATTCTATCTAGCTGGACTAATAGGAGGGTAACGTCCGCATGTTTCGATCATGTCAAACAATCACAAATGTAAGTTTAAATATTGTTGATAAGAATTATTTGTCTCCGTTTTTCAGTACCACAGTATCTTAATTTTTTTCATTGAGCATGTATTTTAGCAAAGGTGACTCCCATCAATAGTTTGATACGTTATTCTGGGACCTGCCAATCACAGATATAACATACAATGAGACAATACAATAATAAACACTAAAATAAAAAACCTGATACCATTCAAATAATATTCACTCGTCATAGAATACTCAAAAATATAATCGCAAGCAAACATATAAGGCCTTAATATAGTAAATTAAATCCCTTCTGTCAATTACAGAATAAATTATTACAATAAATAATAATAACAGGCAAATATAAATATACTCTGTAAATATACAATACACAACGCTTTCTGCTAACACACAGGTAAGATACAATATTGTTATGGTGGCAGTTGACATTTGGATATTTAATCATTGTTATATTGTTGATATGCATACTGAAATATAAATACATGCCAAAATGAAATTTACATCATTAACAACGGTGTACGTAATAATTAAATGTCAGAAAAAATGAAAAAAGAAGCAATGGAATATGAATATACTGTTGCTGTCAGTGTTGAAACCCTGAAAGGTAACTAGTAAAAAGGGGGTCTTATGTAACGGATAATTTAACTGAAGGCAGATTTACAAATGAATGAATTGAGAAGATATCCAGTTTCGATTTCATGGGGAGTTCCGTACCAAAGCCATGCGCCCGTGGTGTAAATGGCATTACCATAAAGTGAACTGTGATACAACACTCATATCAAGATGAGTTGCGTTTACGCGTTCGTATGTTTTTGGAATGATTGAACAGGCTTGAAAGAATGGGCGGAACGGTGAGATTGTGTGGAAGCACTTAAAAACTGTTGCAAATATGTGAATCGCCACCTCTCGTTCATGGTATACCCATTTATTGTTCAAATCATTTTCACTGGTAGCGTCATGAATAATTTGCTTTAAGAATCAACGGGTGCCCATTGTTGTATGTGTAGTTTTTATTAAGTACTTTTAGGTTTGGGACAGTCTTATCCATGCACAACTGCAAATAGTGAATAAGGGCAAGTAAGGCCAATTTGCATAGATTTTGCACTTGTCACGTGTAAGGTATTTCTTACCGCCCTAGTAATTTGACAATGCCAGTAAGAAATATATTATGAAACTGGATGATTTATTTCAATTATGATTATATAGTGATTTGTTAAGATATGGGAAATCCTAAACATATAAACTCAGAACTTAGCATCAAATCATGTCAATAAAATCGAAACATTTTGTCCTATCCATTAAACTGGTTCAGAGTACTAATTATGAAATCGACGGAATCATTCTTCCATAGCAAAGAGATACAAAGCTGCGCGTGTATTTTTATTCCTAGGAAATTCACTAATTGTGCAAAATAGGTTTAATATTAGTTTCATGAGAAATAGAATAAAAGCGATAAAATACTCAAACGTCTGTGATGTAAAGTAATAGCTTCCACGTCGTTTATATATATGGATGTATAATATATTTACATTACTGGTTTTGCTTTGAAAATAGGACAGGAATGAATAAAAGGTGGTAACGTTAACTATCCAACTGTAAATGAAGAAAGAAAATCTCCTCCCTTACCGATAACCATGTTACCGGTGTGCCGTCTCGCATCTGATTGCACATTGGTGAGTTTCATATTCACTACACCAAAATACATACATACCTACACACACACACAGATCACACATCACATCCACATTTCAACACTAAATTCACCATCCGGATCACAACATACACATACTACATACAATACATCAATACATATCATCCACGACTATAATACAGTACATACAGGTTATCATTACATTAATAAACACTACACATGCACACATACAACATTCTCAATAAACATACATACAAACATACATACATACATACATACATTTATCAATCAATCAATCACTCAACGTCAACCAATCAGGTCCGACTTATCATACCCTGCATCTTCCTACCTATTCTCAGAATACATGGCTGTATGTGAAATCATTTTTTATACAACATCCAAGTATCTTGCATTTGAAGGAGAAGATTGTTGGTCACTGACATTGAAATATAGCCTAGTCATCCCCATTCAGTCGCAGCTTGCATTTGTTTATTATTTTTTGCGTGCATGTTGGGGATATTTTTGCGTGCATTTGTTCATTTTCGCCCATTTCACGAATCGTAATGTTACCCGTACTGTTGTGCAATAACATGTGTGCAGCGCGCGATGTGCGCGTACACACTACATTTATACGTACGCACGCTGAACTGAAGTGTACGATAGGAAGTGTTAACATACTTAATAACTTAAACATAACCGGGACAAAACTCGACTGCTTTAATAGTGATTGTGGAAAGTTTTGCAAAATTTTAAAATAAAAGAGGACAAACTGCAGAGGACTTTGAACTATACACAGC
>JZLH01S0526838.1:0-19404 GCA_001188425.1 Eucidaris tribuloides
GACAAAGTCAACGGCTAAAAACTGTTGCAAATTGTATTTCCAATCAAACTTTATTGGCGTAGGAGTGACATTTTAGTAAACAGAAATGTAATTGTATTGCGGCAGTTGTGAATGAGAAGGCCATTTACTCTAAGTCCTTGAGAAAGAAAAGGACGCTCATGCCATAGAGTTTGTACAGTGATAAAGACCATCTTCTTCTGAAGGGTCTGCAGTTAAAGTTCTTCTCATTGTCAGCTGGTGATTTCCATCATTTGAAATGTGGCATGTAATAGAATTACCCCCTGCCTACCAAGACTGCTTTTTCGTTTTTGTGTCTTAATCAAATGCTCTCGTCATTATGATTTCTATGCGTTTATTTTAGTTTTCTGTGCCTTTTATCATCATGCTTATTACTACTGAACTTCACAGATCACTGTGAAATGTGCAACTCAATCTTGCATTCCTTTCTCGTTGGTAGGGTGTTCCAAAAATCACAAAGAAGCGTTCCTGAGCGGTGACACGGAGCCTTGGGTTTTCAGGGGCGGTCTAACCGGCGAGTTTCATGTGAGTATTGAACCTGTCATGCTAGGGCCATTGAAGCTTAACCCTGTCAATTCTGGTGTAACAAAACTCGCTGGATTTTGCCTATCAGCCAATACGTGTAAGTGTCATGTGAGTCACGCATGTTGTATGTCACACAAGTCACAAATCAGGATATAGATCAAATCTGAGAAAACAATTCAAGCTGATTGCTTTACTTCATCACATAAAGCAATCATCTGTACCCTGGCTTGTGACTCGTGACATACAGCATGTTAGACTCGTGTGACTCTTACACGGAATGGCTGATATGACATTCAGGTGTGGTATTGAACGGGTTAAATCTGTGCACACTGAAGATTTAATGATGGCTGTGGTTGTACTGCATATGAATATGAAGTGTTACAGGCAGGGTATCTCTTTTGCCTGCATAACATTGTTTTAATACACTGGTATACAGAAGAAAATACTATTTAAGAACCTTTAGCAAAGTAGAAGCTCTGTTTTTGTGTAATTATAATGATCGTTTGTGATTTTAATTACTGTCTCCTTTAAACAAAATCCCTAGTCTCTCTTCAGAGTCCAGACCCTTATAGTGCAAGGGGATGTTTATTACGTATGGTTGGTATTCTCCAAAGCTGACTAACTTACTATAAACGGAATGTTAGTCATCGGACTACTTATTACTGGAATGTTAGTTGCCTGTGGAGGGTTGTTTTTTTATCAGTTAAATATATGTTTTATTTTGCAGCGCATGCTTCCCTTGGACAGTGCGGCTGATCTCTTCTTGAGACAGATGCCTCGTGAGGTCTGCAGCAAAGTCTACACCATCAGGCCATATCTACCCAAAGATGAGGTATGTTAGGGTATGGTGGGTGGGGGGGGGGAGATGGAGGTAAAGATTGATGCTTTGGGAGGTTTGAAGTAAAGTCTACTCCATCAGGCCATATCTACCCAAAGATGAGGAATTGGATGGAGGGGGTGGGTTGGGGGAGGTAGAGATAGAGCTCTGCCTTGGGAGGTTTGCAGCAAAGTCTACATCATCAGGCCATATCTACCCAAAGATGAGGTATGTTAGAATTGGGTGGAGGGAGTGGGTTGGGGGAGGTAGAGATAGAGCTCTGGCTTGGGAGGTTTGAAGCAAAGTCTACACCGTCAGGCCATATCTACCCAAAGATGAGGTATGAGGGTGGCTTACAGAGGAATATGGAAAGAATGTAGGAACAGACAAGATGGATACAGACAACTGTTTAAGAAGAAAATTTATCGATAAGAATAAGAGTTTGACTGCAAATAGTGGAAGTATGTTATGCAGCAACATCTAGTGACGTCAGTGAACAGGCAATTTGTTGTGATGCAATTCAATGGACTCATTGAATCCAATGATGCATGTTACCATTAGTGTTGCACGACTCCACGATTTTTGGGAGTCGACTAGTCGCCGTTCAAAAGTCGCGACTCCGACTGTTTGCCGACTCTTGACATTCCGTTCTCTTGGTATGATCAATAGGTAAAAAGAAGCACACTACAGCCCATACAATGACTGTTCAGTGTCCTGCTTCAATGATTTCAGTCATTTTGATGCGAAAATAGCACATTGTTGTCCAATTTCATATTAATGATGAGTTCATTTTGAAAATTAATTTTGAACTTCTGTTTCAACTGTGATTACGATCATTCAATAATTGACTTTCTACCTCAGTCCCACACATTGTCATCAATGTTTTGACTTGTTTATATGGCATACATATGTGATTAAATAGAGTCGATTCTGGAGTTTCTAAAGTCAGAGTCGCAACTCCTCAATGATGGTCACGACTCCGACTTTTGGTGACTTAGTCGTGCAGCACTAGTTACCATTATCTCAAACCATAGTCTAGAAGTGTTGATTTTGGTATTCATCTTCCTTATCAGAAAGCTAACAATATCTCTCTGAAAAAAAAAAATTGTTGATTCAAAATTAATTCCTTAGGTAGTGTATAGTTCATGAATTTCTGATTTTGTTGTTGTTGTTGTTGTTGGAGAGGTTGAGGTTGACCTGTGTTTTATTGGGTTTTTAGCTCACCTGAGCCGAAGGCTCAGGTGAGCTATTGCGATCGCTTTTTGTCCGTCGTTCGGCGTTCGGCGTGCGGCGTGCATAAACTTTTACACATTTTCAGCTTCTTCTTCAAAATGCATGATTGGATTTGGCCCAAACTTGGCAGGAATGATTGTTAGGGTGTGGGGATTCAAGGGTCCTCAAATGGTATGCCTGGCCCCCCTGGGGGCCCAGGGGCAGGGCCCTAAAGGGCCAAAAGTAGGTAGTTTTCAAACATCTTCTTCTCTAGATCCAGAAATAGTTTAGTTAAGCCACTTTGTATGTAGATACCTCTGTATGTGCTGAATTAATGTTTCTCATGAAAATGCCCAGGGTGGCCCCGTTTGGCCCGTAAGGGGGGCAAAAGTTTGGGGATAGGGCCCTATGGGAATAATTCACATTCACATCGTTGGATTTAGACCAAACTTGGTGGGAATGATCCTCAGGGGGAGGGGATAGAGGGTTCCTGGAATGGTACACCAGGCCCCCCTGGGGGCCCAGGGGGCAGGGCCCATATGGGCCCAAACTAGGTAACTTTCTAACCACAAGCCCATTTGTAACCAAACTTGGGTGGTAGATGCATAACAGGGACCTAAATGTTATTTGGGGGTCAAAGGTCACATATGTAGGTCAAAGGTCAAATGATAGAATATACCTGCAAGTTTCCTCTTTGGTTGGTATTGGCCCATTTGTGACTAACTTGGATGGTAGATGCTACATGTATAGTGACCTCAATGTTAAATTGGGGTCAAGGTCAAATAAGTAGGTCAAAGGTCATATGTTAAGATACTATGGCTTGCCTCGTTTTTTTTATAAAAACGGACTTTAGAATTTAATTTAACTGGGCAAAAATCAGCTATATGGCAAGGGGATGCAAAGTTTTCCAACTGGTTCATTTGGCTATGTTGGTGCCTAGATATCAGGCTCCAAGGGCCAAAACTACATGTATAACTGATGTTTTTTCTATGGGTACCATAGAGAGTTTGCGAGACCTCAGGTGAGCGTCGTGCCCTCCGGGGCTCTTGTTTTTTCTAGCATTAGTAACATGAAATGAATTGGTTTTAATGACTACAGCTAACAAGAATTTTATTTAAAAGTATTAATTTAAAGGCATTGTATAACAATGTTTCCAGTTTTAAAAAATCTGAGCTGCATGATTCTCCATGCTACCAGTGTCTCTGACATGGTCTAAAAATGAAGCCCTGAAAAAATTGCAGTATAAAATGATCATTAAGTGCTTTAAAAAAGTAATAATCCTTGAGAGACCATTCCAGCTTTCCCCCATAGACTGCTGTGTTGCAGAATTTCCTATCGCCCGATAGGAAATTATTGTGCCAATTTGTATTTGCACATATTGTACTAGTGACAGCATAACTGTCCAAACTTTTGTGTTCTAAGGTGTTTATTTGTCCATTCAAACACTGTCAGATATGTCAGATAGCAAAGTTCGACAATTTTTTTAACGTGTCTTCCACAGTGTTATATAGTGTCTTTAAAAAACAGTTTGCATTGCTTTTGTACACAAAATGACAATTTTTAGCAATTTTCGGGCCAACACGCATGTACAAAAAGTTAAGTATCTTTGGAATTGTAAGCCTGGGTGTTGCAAAGTTAGTCTCAAAACAGTTGCAGGAAACATTAAAAAAAACACATGAAACTGTGCGGCAAGACCATTGCATATTATAGACTTATCACGCGACCGTTGATAGGGGTCAATTTGACACCCCCCCCCCCACCCTAGTTGGAGCAGGCAATTACTGAGATGTTGTTTATTCCTGCGAAATGCAGCGTTATGTTGGTGTCAATTTGGCATATCCAGGATTGTGATGGCCATGTCACACCGCATTCATACTTTTCATACATATTTTTGTTTGTTTATCTTTTCAGGTATCTGTCTACCATGTGTGCTCATTAAGGTGTACTGACAACAGGGAGAATGTAAAAGCATTTGCAGAACATCCTCAATTGATAGGAGACAAGTAAGTATTAGGGTCTGGACTAAGAAGTGATATATCTTTCTATGTCCCTCTATCTGTTTATCTGTCTGTCTATTTATTAGCTCACCTGAGCTGAAAGCTCATGTGAGCTATTGGGATTCTTTTCGTGCGTCGTTCGTCGTGCGCAAACTTTTAACATTTTCATCTTCTTCTTTAAAATGCATGATTGGATTGAGCCCAAACTTGGCAGGAATGATCCTTAGGGGGTGGGGATTCAAGGGTCCTCAAATGGTACACCTGGCTCCCCTAGGGGCCCAGGGGCAGGGCCCTAAAGGGCCAAAAGTAGGTAATTTTCAAACATCATCTTTTCTAGATCCAGAAATAGTTCAGCCAAGTCTCTGTGTGTGTAGGTACCTCTATATGTGATGAATTAATGTTCCTCATGAGAATGCCCAGGGTGGCCCCATTTGGCCCCTGAGGGGGGCAACAAGGGGTAGGGCCCTATGCAAATATTCACATTGATATCATTTTCTATAAAGCACATCAGTGGATTTAGACTAAACTTGGTGGGAATGATCCTTAGGGGGAGGGGATAGAGGGTTCTTAAAATGATACGCCTGGTTCCCCTGGGTGCCCAGGGAGCAGGGCCCATAAGGGCCAAAACTAGGTAACTTTCTAACCACAAGCCCATTTGTAACCAAACTTGAATGGTAGATGCATGACAGGGAACTCAATGTTACTTGGGAGTCAAAGGTCACATATGTAGGTCAAAGTCAAATGAGGTCAAATGATAACATACTAGGGCGAGACATATTATGGCTATTGCCTTGTTTTTATTAAAATGGATGTTAGATTTTCACTTGCAAAAAATCAGCTATATGGCAAGGAGATGCAAAGTTTTTCAACTGGTTCATGTGGCTCCGTTGGTGCCCAGATATCGGGCTCGAAGGGCCAAAACTATGTATAATTGATGTTTTCTCTATGGGCACCACAGGGAGTTTGTGAGACCTCAGGTGAGCATCATGCCCCTGGGGCTCTTGTCTATCTGTTCATCTGTCTTTCTATCTGTCCATCTGTCAATCACATTGTCACTCTGTGTATCTATCGCTACAGCTATCTGTCTATCTGCCTGTCTATCCATTACTCTATCTGTCTCTCTATGTATCTATCTATCTATCTGTATATCTGTCTATCTATCTGTATATTGTACATCTGTCTATCTATCTGCTTGTCTGAGTATCCATCCATCTTTCTATCTCTATATCCATTCGTCTATCTTTCTATATCTATCTATCTGTGTGTCTCTCTATCCATCTAACTGTACTTATCTATGGATCAATTTATCTATTTAAAATCCACCCGTCTATACATGTATATCTCTCTATCAATCTAATTGGTGAACTATATCCCACCTGAGGATCAGGACCACGATTGGAACAGGTATAATATATTATACAAATATACCAAGCTGTGAGAAAGTATAGTGGAAATTATCTATCTGAGGAGGGACTGGCATAGTAATATTTTTCGGAGGGGCGAAGCCCCGAGGAAATATATTACTGTCAGTCCATCCGAAGATAGGTAATTTCACTATACTTTCGAACTTAAAGCTTTGTATATTTGTTTTATATCCCTCCGACTTAATAAAATTTAACAATAATGTTACGAAAAGTGGTGTTGAGCTAATAAACTGAAATGCGTAGATTACCGCCGTCTGCTTCCGAAACGGAGAAAAGAGTCACATTGTACGCAACTGACGAATTTGCTATGCAATATGTACACAGCCCAGACACGTCGCGTGCGGGCTGGCCCAGTAAACCGCAGCCGTACGCGATGCGAGTGAAATTTCTTCTAATTTTCCGCATTTCAATTGACGATTCATGAAATCAGCGGTAATAATTTGAAGGGTTAACGTGAAATCTTCATCACAACACCAATGAAATATACAAATAACATTAAAATCCTAAAATAACAAAGAAGATAGCCTCTAAAATTGTTGCTTTGAGTGTCGCGGCGAGCGACACCGCCATTTTGTTTGGGTTATGAGCCTGCGCAGTAGGCACAGTGCTGCCCAGACAAAAATAGTGAAAAATATACGGAGCTTTGGCGAGGATTTTGTATTTCTAGTGAAATTATTTTTGATCGCATGAGCATCAATCGACCAATTGCATTTTAGAAAATGCTCATGAATATTCATAGAGGGATATAAACAGAAATATCTTTACTCAGACCTGTGAAATACAGTAGCTGTGCTTCGTAGATTTTTAGAAGATGCGTGTTACATGGCTTCTGGACATGCTTACCACGCAACTTAAAAACTCATCGAGTGCACCCTTATTGCACAAAACCAAAACCTACTTGTATCTTGTCACACCTTCCAAATGTACAAAAAAACTTCCCGGGGGGGGGGGGCGGGTGGGGGGAGGGGGGTTCATTTAGTACCTGCCCTTCCCTACCCGCCCCCCCAAAAAAAAACAACCACACAAACATCTGCTATTCTAGTGAAAAGTGACTATTTGCGTATTTGCTGGAGTATATTCGCTTAAACCAGACTAACTTTGCTTATTCTTGTGTGTTGCGGCTTGTAGGTCATGTTCATCATGCTAAGTCCAGAAGCTATGCTTTCAGTCTAGGAGGAGTTTGGACTTCATCGGTACCAGGGGCTTTTACGTCTTGTTACCATACATTTCCAATCTACCGACAAAACTCCCAGACCCAATGGGGCAGCAATTTCCCCCCCTACCCTCTCTGGCTATGCTAGTGAAAGTGAATATTTGCTTTTGATTGCCTATCCCAAATTTTTCAACATTTACTATTCTTGTGTGTTGGCAGGCTTGTAGGTCATTTCATCACGCTAAGTCCAGAGTACTGCTTTGTCTTGGAGGAGTCAGAATTCATCGTAGGATACGTCTTGGCGGCCCTCGATACCTGCGTCTTTCACAAGAAGACTCAAGAGGCTTGGATCTCTGAGATGAGGTCCAAGTACGAACTACCCAAGAAGGAAAAAGGGCTCAACCCAGCTGAGGTATGTCTGGAAAAAAGCACTTACTGTCTGAGAGTTACGTGACCCAATCTGTTTTGAAGAATCATAAGTCTGAAAGTTTTCAGTAGTGGAGCTGATTCACAACAGATGTCAATAAGTTGTAAGGTTGGAAATGATTTGTAAGTCATCCAGTGTCATTCAAACTTGTTTTCTGCTTATTGCAACGATGATCGGAGCAGTCTTTGCAACATATTGGAGAAAGAGGAAGAAGAAAAATAAATCAAAATTTCTTAATGATGTTTAAGAAATTAGTGAAAATTACATGAGCTCCATCAACTGATGTCTGAATTCTTTAAAAAAAAATGGCCCATATGTAGAATTGAAAAGGGATTTATTTTTTTAAATGAGCTATACATATTTCTTTCTTTTTTTTGTATGCCATTTTCTGAATTTGATGGAATGTCATTTTGTGCTTGTGCTGACATGAGAGGCCGAGTTGCCTTGAGCGTTGGTTCCGGGTTCTAGTCATAGCTTGTCCTGGAGTTGAGTAGAAAACACAGTTTAACAAGGGTGTGAAATACCTTTTAAGACACTATTAAACATTGTGGATCCCTCATTTAAATAATTGTCAAACTGTGATATCTGACATATCTGACTGATAGTGTTCGAATCTACAAATAACCACCCTAGAACACAAAACTTATGCTCTCACTCTTAACCCTAAAAGGACTGGGCTATTTCGGAGGTGTTGATGACTGGGGGGGGGGGGCATGATGGCCCCCTTCTGATCTCGGCCTGAAATTTGGCATGCAGGTTCCTTTCAACATAAACTCTAAGTCTGTATAGTAATTTTGGGGGAAAAAAATCAATATCTAATTAATATGAATTCATTATGCAAACTTATGCATGAAAAAACGTAATTTCCGTATAAAACACTCAATTTCACTTGAAATATTCTTATTTTTTGCAGAAGTGATCTTTGCGACCTTCTTAATTAGTTTTCATCATTTAAAATTGCAAAAGTCAATTTTATCCTTCCGTATTTCTTTGTTTTTCGAATTTCTTATGTAACTCTATGTTTTTGTAACTTTTGTTTTTCATAATTTTTTTTCATGAAATTTATAGCAGACCATTTAAAAACCAAAATTAGCTGAAAATTAAATATGAAGGTCAATTATAATGGAAAATAATGACTTTCTTATGAATTTCAAGATATCAGACAAATTCCATTGACTTTGTACACAAATCACATAAATGAGCCATTTTTCGGTCATTTTTGGCATGTCATTGACTCCAAAACGTCATGGGGAGTCGCAATGCTGCACCTGTTTGTCTCGAATTTGGTCTCAAAAGTTGCACAAAACTTCAGAGAAAAAAGTCATAGAATTGCGCGGTATTACCATAGTGTGTTTCAAAATAATTGCAATGAAACGATCGAAGGGGGGGGGGCGGCCATCATGCCCCCCCCCCCAGTCCTTTTAGCGCTTAAAAATATGTACAGACATGAATTATTGTCAGCGGCATGAAAATTCTGCAACACATTAGTGTATGGGGGAAACTGGATGTCGTTCAATGATTTTCACTTTTTAAAAGCACATAATGATCATTTTGAACTGCAATTCATTCAGGGCTTCATTTTAAACCTTATCAGAAACACAAGTGGCATGGTGGAGTCACGTAGCTTAGATTTTTTAAAACTTTGAAACGTTGTTATATGATGCCTTAAAGTTATTTTTTTGTTTGACAATATTTCCAGTTTAAACAAATTTAAAAATCTTGAGTTGTCATAACTCTTCATGCTATTTGGGCTTGCATAACTTAACCTAAAAAGGCGGAGGGGGGCGGGGGGGGGGGGGGGCGCGGAATCCGCCCCCCAGACGTTTCGCCGCAATATGTCTGCAACGCGCAAAGCAGTTGCCACGATGTTTCAGGACTTTTTTCTTCCGAATCTCGCACATTTTTAAGACCAAATTTGCGACGTCGGGTACGCGGTTCCGAAGTTACGTAACATTTTGTACTTGCATGTCATCCCAAAAATCGCTCAAAAACGTGATTTTGTGTACAATTTCAATACAAATTGTGTTTTCAGCCAAAATTCATGTATGTATGATTATTTTTACTTTTACTGGTCGAAATTTATTAATTTTGTGCTGTTTATGATCACAAAAGTGTCTCCGACAAATTTCATCGAAAAAACAATAGAAAACAAAAGGTCAAAAAACAAAGATATATATAAGAATTTCACAAAACAATGAAATACATAGGAAATTCATTTCAATTCCGGATTTTTTTCAAGTACATTTGCTAGAAACACTTAAAAGAGTGTCTAGACCAAAAAATTCACATTTTTGGAGCTTTGATTAGTGATTTACGGCTTAATTCTTTTTTTATGCATAAATTAGCATAATTAATCAATATGAAATTAATTCCGGGTAATTAACTATACAGTCTTGTAGATTACGTGATGGGCGACTTGCGTGCCGATTTTCGGCGCGGTCGGCGGCCGATATCTTCGGGGGGGCGGAATCAGACCCCCCCCCCCCCCAATAGAGCATAGCCAAAAAAGCCCAGCCTGATTAGGGTTAAAGGTATTGGCTAACATTTACCACAGTTAAAAAAATCTGAGCTACATGATTCCCCATGTTACCATTGTCTTTGATAAGGTCTAAAAATGACGCCCTGAAAAAAATTGTATTTCAAAATGATTATTTAGTGCTTGAAAAAAGTGAAAATCGCAAGTTGATCGGATTCACCTGCTCATTTTCTCCCATAGACTTACTGTGTGTACACCTACACTATTTAAACTCGCCTGGAGTTTTAATTGTTTATTGATGCATAACTTGCCGTTGGCAGTGTAACTTTCCTAACTTTTTTATTCTAGGGTGTTTCTTTGTCCATATGAACACTACTATGTAGTTCAGATATCAAAATTTGACAATTTTTTAAATTGAAGCTCCACAATGTTAGCCTATCACTTTAAACACAGAATTGAGTACTTCGTGAATTATACTGATAATTGCAAAGTGGTTTCCCAAAAAATTGAAAAAAAAATCACAGAAAATCACAAAAAATGATGTCTTGTTGTCGATTCGTGCAGGAGATGATTAAAAGCCTACACGAAGAAGAGCCGGAGATACCCCGGTCACTGGCCGCACGTCTTCCATCACCCATCTACATCGACATCCTCCCGTCTGTCGAAGACAAGAACGTCATCAAAAACCTCCTGGTCTGTGTTCTGGCTGCCCTCAAAGCTAATGGTAAGGATCGCAAATGGAAAGCAGGGGTGATGACGTCAAACTGGTTGGGATATATGAGAGGACAATAGCCATTAGTGGTGGACGATATGATGATATCGAAATTACACGATGTTGAAAAAATATCGAATACACGATAATGATTTCATGATTATTTCAAAATATCGCTAGAGGCACAATATGGTCCAAAATACCATTGATTATGAAAACCTAATGGGGTAAATGCATGCACTGCAGTGGGAGGGACCAAGAAATTCCTACGTAGGTATGAATACTCTGCACACAAGTGCTACTGCCTGTAATCATATAGGTAGAAACATGGGGTGGAGATATGAGAGACCTCCATGCTGTTCAGCTATCAAACTTGTGGTATTATGAGCACTGGTGCATTTAGTATAACAAAATAACTCCGTCAACACACTGACCACCAACAATTTATAAACAATCGGCACCATGAATCTTCCGATCTAGTTACAAGAGGGTCTACAGAAAGCAACACTGTTTTGACTACATTTTGATAACAGTCTTACATGGCTCATTTAAGCCTAAAATAGATTTCATCACAAAATCTGTTTTTCAACTCAGGCGATAAATCGACAATGCTTTTTTCCACAATAATCGAATGAGGTTTTGATCAGATATCCTAGCTCTAATAACCATACCATAACTCTGTGCAACGGCAGCTCTCCCATTGGTAGAAACAACCAGCTGTGACACGCTGCTCCTGGTTCTGCCATTGTCCACACATATTTCTGAACCAGAGTGACGTCACACTTTGTTGTTAACAGCACTATACAGGTCATTTGGAACATTTTGGTGTACACATACCCATTTCCGAAATGAATATCAATGTTTTTTTTCAGTGGTTTTGCATGTCTGATTGAATGTCCAATTATTCAGAACCCTTTCCTGGCCACCTGGACAAGAAATAACACCTACGCACTAACCAAACTTTGTACACAGTAAATTCAGGTCAAATGTCACCACTGGTGCTAATCATATGCGTGCGCATGTCAGTACGAACACGCACGCGCATGTGGAATTTTAGAGTCATGTTTGATAGAGAATTTAAGGGGAAAAGAGACATATTTGAGCAAGCAGTTATGACTTGTATAGATTGGTTGTCACATCCTGTTTAGTTATTATCATTATTATTTATAAGCTGCGCTTTTCCCAAGATGGCCCAAACCGCTTACAAGAAAAGTTACACAAAGTTTAAAATGAAAATATACAAATCTAAAAATCTGGGTTAGAAAAAGAAATGTTTTAGGTGCCTTTTTGAATGAAGGGACAGATTGTGATTGCCTGAGTGTTGAAGGTAACCTATTCCAATATTTTGATGCAGTTATAGTGAAAGTCCCATCTCCAGCCAGTTTCTTTGTGATGTTGTATGTAAGACGGAGTGGGTCGCTGGAAGATCGTACGTTCCTGCGAGGGGTGTATATGGTCAGACAATCACATAAATATTGAGGTACCTGCTTATTAAGGGATTTGAACACTAACAAAAGTAATTTAAAGACTATTCGATGTCTTACTGGAAGCCAGTGAAATGAGTCAAGGAGAGGTTTAGGGGAGTGGAATCTCGTTACCTGATAAATAAGGTGAGCAGCCTAATTTTGAAGCCGTTGAATGCAATCTAATTGGTTAACAGGGATAGTGGAAAGAAGGCCATTACAGTAATCTAAATGGGACAGAACTAGAGAACGGGTTGCTTTGTTACAAGCTGACTGAGTAATATATCTTCAAATTCAAGAAATGTTCCTTAAATGAAGAGTTACAGTAGTACATATTTGAGAAACACAGTCCGCCATCAACATATCTCTATCAGAAATGACACCAAGATATTTAACAGTAACAGAAGGGCTTATGGATGTATCACCAACCTTTAACTTCATATCTGGCAGATTGCGAAAACTATGGAGAGAGGCTGCAACAAAGAATTCTGTCTAGTTCTAATGATCAGAGCATGTATGCGGATCACCAATTCGTCTCGGTGACAAATTTAAGTCCTAGTTTCATGGTGGTGTGCAGATCATGAACTCAGTCATTGGAAAAGAAATCAACAAAAGTTACATCAGTCCAACGAACATTACCAATCCTGAAAAAAAATGTGACCGTCTATGTTTGTGTTTTGTTCTTTTGTCGTGTCAGGTTCCAGTGGGGTCCACACAGCCGTCAAGTCGTCAGACGAGGGCCGTCTAGAATTCTACGCCAAGCTAGGCTTCTTTCGGGTACCAGAACAGGACCAGTATTTAGAGGACTTTGTAGTTATGGCCAGGGGAATATGAAGAGGACAATTCAACGATAGTCGTAGCTTAACACACAAAAATAAATAAACTTAAGAGGATGAATAAACAAACATATTGACAATTTATTTGAAGCATATTTTGCAGATGTCAACTTTGACCTGCATACACAGACTATTTTAACTCGTGATTATCTTGACAGTGAATCATTTTACCTGCACCTAGGTCAGTGCTCGTATCAAATCCAGAAGTCAGAATCAATAGACGGACTATAATGTCAACACAAGTTCCTTCTGTATGCACGTGAGAGTTGTTTGCATGGTGGTCATCGAGTCCTAAGTAACTTTCCTCATTTAAGCATTTCACTACTGCCCTCAGAATATAACTCCCTAAGTGTATGGAGTTTTTGTTGTAGTCGTACTGAGAGATTAAAAAAAGGGGGAAACAAACCAAATTCTGTGGTTGAACATCGCTGCTTTTCCTAACCTGCATGTAAATCATTTCACAGTTCTTGCCTTTCACAATCCATGCGACCTCATTCGGTTCAAATGCAACAGCCAGTTCAGCATGTTGATTTCTGGGATATGGGTTCTCAACATCGATACATAGACAAATAATGGTGTACTTGGATTGGGAGCACCTGTTATTAAGTTTCCATTCATTTTGTCAACATAAATGTGAGATATCACATGTCATGCATGCATGAGGTTTGCAAACAGTGTATCACATTCAGTTAAATATTTCTTCAATTGGTTAACGTTCCATGAAAATCACTTGTAGCGTCTGCCATCTTGGTAACAGCTGTTGTCGACCCGGGAGTGGGAAAGTAAGCCTCTTGCGGTGTGGCTGTTGGTGGGGCATGGGTTGTGAAACGGGACAATTATACCTGACCTAGAAAGTAAATTTTATTCCTGGGAAATTATCATTCCGTAATTTGGATGCTGCTTAAGTATTCATTCTTGCATACAGTAAACTATTCATATAAAGTACACCAATATCGTGAAGTTTGTTACAACAAAGATATTTTTCTGATCCCAAAGTTGAAAATTCCTCGGTATTTTATTGGTTTTGCAACCCCGATATAACAAAATTTTGTTATAATCAAGCAGTTTCCTTGGTCCAAGGCAGCTTTTTACAACAAGAGCCTACTGTACTGTATGAAGTATTTCGTAAGAATCTTTATCAAATATTCAAAATATGTAACACCTGTAGTCCTTAACATTCATGAATAGTGAAACTCTATGGATGCCCAAACATTTATTGAACCATAATTTGGAAATTGAAATTTTGTTCCAAGTCCCAAAAAATGTGTAAGTTGAATGGTGTGATATGATGAATTAATTAATGCTATGAAAGTTCATTATTGGGGTTAATACATTCAAAACAATGATCTTTCGCAGTATTATATATATATATTTGGACCACTTGTCCCTGAACCACATGTCCATGGGACTACTTGTCCTCGAATGATGGCCTGAACCACAAACTATATTGGACATTTTTCTCAATGATCTGTTACTTAACTGGTTGATATTTAATCCTGTCACCTGAGAAATTATTTTGAACATCTCAACATTTGTTACAAGTGTGGCATGACTTATACAGAAAGGACCATTGCCAGTTGTAAGATTAATGGGATATGATTAACGATTTTTGTCTTGTAATTTGCCAGCCAATCTTTGGTCAGGGTACATCTGAAGTCCGGAGTGATAAAGCAAAATAAAGTCTGGGGCCAATAGTATCTAGTCTAATGTAAACTGTCAGGCTAGGAGTGGCAATGCACAGTAGAGTTGGAACATTTAACTTTGATGGTAGCTGCATATCATTACATTGTTATTCTAAAAAAAAGCCAGTGATACATGCAGCTATCCTTAATTTATAGTATAACCTGAATCTAAGCTAGAATGAAGCTATGATTTTCATCTGATTTTGATACTATACATGTATGATTTTGTGATCAGTGTAGCAAGTATCAAGATGTGTGCAATACTTCATCTTCTCAGACCTAAAGGCAAAGTTTGAGCCCAACTGAGTCCTGGAAGAGTGTAAAAGTTATCAAAATTCTGTCTGACTAAGTCTGGGTCTAGGTCTGAGTCTAGGTCGAGGTTTGGGACTGGTTGCAGGTCTGTGACTGGGTCTGGATCGATCCAGGCCTAGGTCTGGGTCTGGGTTTGGGTCTGAGTCCAGGTCCGGGTCTGGATAGAGGTCTGTGACGAGTCTGGGTCGATCCAGGCCTAGGTCTGGTTGTAGGTTTGGGTCCGAGTCCAGGTTCAGGTCTGGGTCTAGGTCTTAGATAGGTCCAGGTCTGGGTCTAGGTCTGGATCTGGGTCTGGGTTGATCCAGGCCTAGGGCTCGGTCTGGGTTCAAGTCTGAGTCCAGGTCCGGGTCTGGGTCTGGGTCCAGGGTTCTGTTATAGCACTAACTACTTTTATGTAATGTCGTTCATAGTAACTTTAATATGATGCTCTTGTGCTGTCAGTGAAATCTACAATTGAATTGGATAGCAAACATATTCTGTTTAAAAAAAAGGTGTCTTGTCAGTATAATGAGTGATCAGAAACAAAAATTGATGATTTGATACCCATTGGGCTGAAAAAAGCTTTATCCAGAAAACATGGTTGCAAGGAGATTTTTTTTACCAACTGATGTTATTGCTGAAATTGTATGTTTGTAATAGTACTATCAGAAATTTGTTGTTATTGAATAACAAGTGAAAGATATTGCTTGAAGAAACCATGAAACACATATATTAATTTAATTTCAATGAAATCACAGATGATTTCTTTGTGTTTTATACTTTCATGTACCTGTAGTATAATATGCCAAGACATTTCAAGTGTCTTACAGTGTGTTTCTGACTACATTTTCACCGTAAATATGTCCTGTGTCATAATGGTATGTGTAAGTTGTGTACTTGGATTTCATTTAAAATTTGTTTCTCATAGGTGTTTTAACCCTTTGTATCTGAATTACCATGCATACACACAGAAATCTTACACCCAGATACTAAACAAATGTTGTAGTTCTCGCTTTATGTATGCTAGTGTCTACAACATTTTCATCAAATTGTCATTTTGCATCATACACCGTGTCACGACGTAGGATCTTTCATGGCAGATATCCCATATTCTTTTTTGTAGTTCAAATTCAGTAAACTTAATATGTATTTTAAGTAACCATTTTCTCAGTTTAAATTTACTATAGTCTAGCTTGTACCACTACCTCTTAATGTGTCTCTGGCACAAGTTTGCACCACAAAATAAATTACTCATGAAACTGGTAGATTTACAGTGGATATTTTCCTACAAATTTCACAGTTTATCACAGGTTTTGGGAGAAATGAGGGAAAATGTGTACATTTTCTATACACTCATGGATTGATCGTGGCAATGTTTAATGAATGAAATTGGCAACAAGTAACAACTAGAACATATAACAAGTCAACAAAGCCGTGAACTGTTATATTTGTTTATTGTGTTGGTCTTCTTGGTTGGTTATACAGAATTTAAAAAAAAAGGAAATAAGTATATCTAGGTATTTATTCCCTTTAATACAATTAATCAAGTGCATGATTCACCACTGAATTATATCATCCAATTTCAGAAAAACAGATTTTGGGGGTTTTACTAATGATTAAATTCTCTTAACTGTATTTACAACTCCTTATATAACTTTTGGCTAGACAGTCTAAATAGCATACACATACAGCAGGAGAATGTTTGTCTTTTGTTTATGTTTTGACATATTTTTTTAAGGTTGTCGACAATTTTGAGTGTGTTTCTCAAAATCAATGTCAACTTGGTTATGCTCAGCACCAATTTATAAGGAGAAAATGTGTCATTGAATTATGATTCTAATTCAATCCGTTGGAAGGGAGTCCAATAAAAATGTGTTATTTGTTGTGGAAAGCTGTTGTGACATCCCGCAGTGTTTTCGAAGATTAACCAACGTGACAATTTTGGAAAGTAGTTCTTTAATTTAGGATACAATGATGTGACAGTCAAATTTGTTATATATTTTTCTGTGGATTCAATTGCTGTCAGGGTTGTACTGTAATTTAATACAGTCAACTCTGCATAAGTCGAAGTCGGGTAAGTTGAATAATCACCTAAGTCGAAGGTCTTTACTGGGTCCCATTCCTTTATTTTCTATTGTTTTTGACCCCTTATAAGTCAAATTTCGTCTAAGTCGAAGCATTTTCTTTAGTCCCAAGAAATTCGACTTAGGCAGAGTTGACTGTACTAATATTGAGTGCTTGATTCTTCTCAACTACTCTAGGTCCAGATAAGTCCTTCCATCCTGGGTATACACTCAAGGCAGTGTATATCTTGGTTTTATATATATATATATATATATATATTTCAACTCATTTGGTTCTTAGGGTATTTTTGACTTCTGCCCATCATGTCACTGCCTTTTAATGCATATCTCAATGTCAAGTTTCAAAGGCAGTGAGTATTTCTTTTCTGGCAGTTGGTCGTCATAGAGAGAGTGGCTAAAGCAGTCAAAATTTTTCCCCATTGAAATTAATTTCTCGTTACGTCAGTATGACAGGATTGGTGATTTTTTTTTTTAGTTTAAAGTGATATTTAGTTTTTAATAATCAGTGCAAACATTGCCCGCATTAGTGGAAAAATTGGGTTGCTTTGATAGAATTTGAATCACTCTATTATTTAAACACTCAAACCTTTCATTGTTTAAATATTTTAACCAAAAAAGGAAAAATAAAATCTTGTTTTTAACGATTTCCCACCATTTTTGTCACATAATCAATTTGCATTTTTGTTTTTATTTTAAGTCACTTGCTGTATATTCACTAATCCTAATTAAGGAGGTGTCAAACAACTCAGTTATGAGATAATACAGATCATAACCAAACAGCACATGATTATGATTATGATTATGATTATGATTATGATTATGATTATGATTATGATTATACAGGAGCTAGGTTTTTACCCCTGATGCGGTTTTCTGACCCTGGGGAAACGGTTGCATGTGTATTGAGTGATTACTGAGCTAGGAGACGGAAACCTTAATCCCACCGACTCCAACTTTCCCTTTTTGGAGCCATTTTCTCCAAATCTCCTGTTCTCCTGCTTAAGGTGCAAATTGTCCAGCTTCGTGGTGAGCTGTCCCGTTAAACCATGTTTATCCCACTAACATATACCCGGTAAATGTATGTTTTTCTCCTGCTAAATGAACACAAAAGTCAAAAATGTTATCAACTTTATTGGTCCCTTTTGATGTGTGCCGTTCAAAAGCAGATCACCTACCAATATCAACATTCTTGAGGTATCTGACGGCATGGTTTGTAGAAGTATGAACCTGTTTCATGCATACAAATATGTTTGAGCACAGAGCTGAGCGTATGTCTTTTGTAGGAGTCTGTGATTGTAGGGTCCAGGTAGGAGGATCTCCAATTTGGGTGATGACTAGAGCCTCTGGATTGATGGAATCTACTTCTTATTGTTGCTATCGTTTGCTTTGCGAACCTGAATTACAGCCAAAGAGATAAAATATAATAATCTAAGGTAGTAACACCAATTATGTTAAGTTACTGAAAATTGTCACTCCAATATTTTAGTTCTCTCTAGATGTATATCAATTTGAATTACCAAGTTGACTTTTAAGCATACAGTGGTTATGGGATTGGTGCATTGGAATTTCTTAATGTATGATCACGGTATAAGTAGTTTCTAAATCTCCTAAAATGTTTTCTGTCATTTGTGTTTGTTATCTTGCATGAAGATTGAAAGCTAGCATGTTTCAGTGCAAACATTGTCTACGGAAATACAGTATCAACCAACTTGATATAGAAGTTTGCTAGATATTGATAATTATTCACCAATGAACTAAAATGTAAGATATTACATTGATGACATAGGATTGATATGAAATATGTCTCTCATTCCAAGTTATATTTGTTGTGTGTCAGAAGATTATTACATCTCAGATTCATCCCAAACCATGCATGTTACATTAATGCTTTAAACATTACATCAATGTTAATTAGGGAAACGTTCAACTGAAATTACAGAATTTAATCCCAGGTCACAGTCTGTGCACTAATCATTATGTGATGCTAAATGAAGAGTCATACAACTTTCACTGTGCATGTAAAATATGCTAATAAAACAGTGTAAACTGAATATGATATCTTGTGTGAACATTGTTTTTCTTTATCAGTGTGTCTAGTACTACCATGTCTGTTGATGACTTCAAATCAAGTTGTGAGGATTTAATTAGTTAATAGAAATCTCCCAAACCAGCAATTTGTTAAAGCTCTTTAAAACTGGTTGTTTCTGAGATTCGGTAATTCCCATCATTGAGTTATTACATGGTGCATATTGGCACACTGTTTGAAGTGGACTGTACAAACACTCCC
>JZLH01S0526838.1:19964-35748 GCA_001188425.1 Eucidaris tribuloides
ATACACCAAAAGTACACACTTAAACAAAATAAGACATGTTGTGGTGGCCGACTATGGCGAGCTAAAACGATCATGTAAGTAACTCAAAAGAATGATAACTATATGAATACCGGAATCTGGCCGGCTAGTGTTAAATCAGCGACTAGTCTATAATCTGAGATCACTTCCTTAAAGCTACAGAATACTGGAAGCCTCTAGGTGGATATACTTCATGTATAGCATAATAAAGCTGCTATATGAAAGCAGTTCTGCTTGCCCACTTGAAAATTATACTTTCGCTGATTGAAAGTTGTTGTTGGGGGGGGGGGGGACCCCCTCCCCCCCCCCAACAACAACTTTTCAAGGAAATATAATTTTAAGTAAGGCAAGTTTATTGGAGTTTTGTAAAAATGAATAAGGGCCCTTGTATCTGTACAGGGTGGCCCAGAAAGAACGCAACACCTGCGATCATTAGTTTTTCAACATGATCAGTCAAATGTCATTGTTTTTGTTTCATTGGTTAGAGCATTCTTTTTCCAACAAAATTATACCATGGCCATTGATTTGAGGTATGGCATTTGGATTCTAGGGCCATTTTCTGAGGTACTTTCCAAATGCCCTACTTTTTCAGCTCAGTGATCCACCGAACACCGAGATATTTTTGCGTAACGGTGTGCCATAGTATGAGCTCTTTGTCTGTGCAGCTCATTATATGGCACGTCATTACGCAAGAATATATTTGGGTTCCTGAAACCGCTTGAATTGAAAAAGTAGCAAATTGGCGAAATTACATTGCTGCAGAAAAATGACCCTTGGATCCAAATGAATTTTTTTAAATCAATGATCATGGCATCATTTTGTTGGAAAATGAATGATCTAAGCAATGAAACTAAAATCAGTGACATTTGGGTGATGATGTTGAAGAAATGAACAATTGCAATCGTTGCATTCTTTCTGGGCCACCCTGTATACATTTTATAGCAGAATTTCTCTTTTGAAATAGGTTCAGAAAGCCTAAAAGGTGGTTGTATTTTTCAAGTCTCTTTGTCCAAAATTTGGCAAACATCTCTAACATAACAAAGTCAAAATTTGGGTGTATATGTGTATGTCTGTCTCTGCTTCTGTTTGTGCAAAAAAATTCTGTGCTTGATCACGATATTCCCCCACTCAGTCTAATTTATGCCACTGGTGTTCACCCATGCTGGAAGGAAAAATAGAGTGCTTATACCAGCACTATCAGTGATAAAACCACTTTCACATTGTATAGATATACAGATTGATAGATATACAAATACTCTAAGACAGAAAATGGGGGAGGTTTTTTTTGGACAGTCATGGGTGTGTTGAAAAAAATTCAAATGGGACTGAAAATAGTGTTGTAGACCCATGTCATGGAGTTTTGAACATGTTACCAAATTTTTTGGCCTTAATATTGATTTTTTTAGGTCATGCGAGACCATAATAATGTATGGTTTTCCTACAACAGTCCTATGTTCATCCCACTGCGTTTCTGAGTGTGATTCAAGGGGCTTTAACAAATGATATGATCACATAATATAATTTTAGTTCGCACTAAAATCGAGTTTCTAGCTCCTATACTTTGCTAAAGGTTCTTAGATGGCATTTTTTTAGGTGTGCCTTGAAAAACACAAGAGCAAAAGTATTCATATTTCATAATTTACCAAGTCTATACATTCCCTTCATATCTAATTTGTTTTCTTTTGCTTTATTCTCTGCACTGCAGGGAATGGAGCAGCCTTCAACATTTTCCAAAAAACATGTGTTTCTATGAATTTGGAAAAGTTACCTGTTTCTTGAAGTGTGATTTATTAAATTTCAGTTTGGTGATGAGAATTTCTCAGTCTAGGATGTAAATTACATTTTGGATTAAATTTCACTTCCAAGTATCACTATAACAATCATCATCATAATCACCACCATCATCATCATCACCACCACCACCATCATCATTAACATCGTCATCATCATCATCATCATCACCACCACCGTCATCATCATAACCACCACCATCATCATCACCACCACCACCATCATCATTAGCATCGTCATCATCATCATCATCACCACCACCACCATCATCACCACCACCATCATCACCACCATCATTAACATTATCATCACCATCATCATCATCATCACCATCACCATCATCACCATCACCACCACCATCATCACCACCACCACCATCATTAACATCATTATCATCATTAACATCATTATCATCATTAACATCATTATCATCATCATCATCATCATTAACATCATCATCATCATCATCAACATCATTATCATCGTCATCATCATCGTCATCATTATCATTATCGTCATGATCAGGATCACTACTGTAATCATTGATGTCAGTATGTTCATCATCACAATCACCAGAATCAGCATCAGCACCATCATCACCAGAATAAATCAACATAGTTATCAGCAGTATCAGTATCATCAACACCACCACCATCATCACCACTAACATCAGCATCATCATGATTCTCATAAACACACTCATCATAATCATCACATTCCTCATCATCACCCATCACAATTATCCTCCTCCTCATCAGTCATATTATCACCACAGATGTCATTATCAACATCATCTTAAAGTGATAGGCTAACATTGTGAAGTTTGGCTACCCTAGAATACAAAAGTTTGGAAAGTTCTGCTGCCAATGGCAAGGTATGCATAAATAAACAATTTCTACTCCAGTGGATGATAAAATAGCCTAGATCTGCACACAGAAAGTCAATGGGAGGAAATGGGCAGGTGAATCTGGTCAATTTGAATGCTTGTAGATTTTCACCTTTTTAAAGCACTAAATCATCATTTTGAAATACAAATTTTTTCAGGGCTTCATTTTGAGACCTTATCAAAGACACTTGGAGCATGGAGGATTATGTAGCTCACATTTACTGTGGTAAATGTTAGCCAGTGGCTTTAACAAACATCGTTACACCATCAACAGATGTCATTGTTCATTACCATAATCGCAATTATCGACATCGTCATCATTACAGTCACCATAATCATCATCACCCTTCACCTTCAACTGTACCAGTTCTATCACTTTTATATTTGCATTTTTGTTGATCAGTTTTGCTTTTTTTTTCAAGCAGATGTAGGGTACAGGGTGACCATTCTTTTAAGCATATTAAAAGCTTCACTTAACAATGTCTAAGTTCAAATGATATGAGCTACATAAAAGTTCATCCTATAAGTGTCTCTGATAAGTTCTAAAACTGTAGCCCTGAATTTTTTTACTTCAAAACAATCATTTAGTGCTTTAAAAATCTATAAGTGACCAAGTTCACCAAACCCATTTCACCCATAGGCTACTGTGTTACAATAAAGAGCCCACCAGATGCTTTAAACATGTTATATGACTGTCTAAAGTTTTGTAAATGTATTCGTGGATGTTTATTTGTCCATACAAGTACAATCATATAGGTCAAACATCAATTAATCAATCAATCAATCAAATCAATCAAATCACTCACTCAATCAATCAATCAATCAATCAATCAATCAATCAATCAATCAATCAATCAATCACTCTCCCACTCAATCACTCAATCACTCAATCACTCAATCACTCAATCACTCAATCAATCAATCAATCAATCAATCAATCAATCAATATCCACAATGTAAAATAATCTTATTTAGTAGAGAATGTCAGAACCACATAATAACTACACCAAACACAATCAGGTACATTTTGGACAATATGACACAGAAGTTTATTTTTTCTTTTGATACATTTCCCGAGACACCGATACACAATAACACACTCACAAAGGCACATCTCTACTTGCAAAAAATAAATATTACACAGTCATCTTATACAACAATGCCCTACACAGTTTGTAATGAAACAAAAATATGAACTCAACCTGTAATCCCCACTATATATACAAAAAACAATGTTTGAACTTAGTAGTAAAATATTTGTGCAGCTATTTTTTTTCTCAAGTTAAGGCAATGGAAGCCCATATTATACAGAAGAACTAAGAAAAAATAATAAATAACTTTTAAATTTTTCAACATTACCCATTCCTGCACGACATTGCTTGGACACAGATCTGCCAAATATCCAGATGTATTCCATAGATTTTTAAGATAAAGAATTTCAATTTTTGTATTTGTTATTAGCTACCCCATAAATACCAAAATGTGCACTGTAACCAAACCACAACAGGTCCTAAGCATTGTATACATTGTAACTTTCATGGGTGGTCTACATCACAATTTCAAAATACTTGAAAATATACAAATAATACATGATGGTTTTAAGTATTTTTAAAATGTAATACTAATTGCATTGTATTAAAAATATAATAGTTATACCTGGCATGCAACCTTAAGTTAAACTCATAAATACTTACAACAAAGGCTTTAATGTACCCACCACCCCATTAACACAATATCATGTAATCATGTAATAGTATTTTTACTGTACATTCTGGGAACAAGTAAACATAGTCAAATGGGTGATTACTAGAAAATATTTTAATTTTACTTTTAGAAGTTTTTTTAAAACAAAAGTGTTTTGAGAAAACATTTATATTTATTCATACTTATGGTTTGCAAAAAAAAGAACTTAAGTCTGCAAAATCATGAGCAATAACGCCAACAGCCAAAAAATTGCAAAATTTTCCCTATTTCAGACAATATAGACAGTACAGATAACCGTAACATAATTTATCAAAAGAGTTAAATAATTATGCAAAATCAACAATATTCGATAATATGTGATTAATGATGTAGAAAACAACTGATATACATGCCAAGCTGTGTAAAAATGGCATATTTACATTGCAATAAATCACTCCATAATGCCAAATGTGAAAATAGGTTTATACATAATGTACACACATCTATGCATATTATATCGCACATTCAGGTTGTGAAATTTACAAGGAAATGTACAAGGGTGTCACACCAAATTGCATTTAATACAAGCTGACAATCTGAATTCAATTAGTTTTTTTAAAAATCCAGGGGGGGGGGGAAGGAAATAATAGAAATATCCATTGCAAGGTTTTTTTTCTTTAATAAGATGTAATAAAAATTAAGAGTAATGTTCAAGACAATAACAACACCAGGTAGAGTTAGCAGAGTGATTATAAAATATATTCTGAAAACTTGGTCAGTCCATCACAAAATACAATTACAACCATTTTTAGGATGCTTTTTGCTAGAATTACTCCTCTGTATAGTTAAATAAGATGTCCATGCCCTATACATTGTAACAATATCAACAACTCATGCATGTAATATGAAAACACAAAATGTCCAAAAACACTTTAGAAAACAAAATAAAATGTTTATTATATTGTGGACAATTGCTGCTTTTCTTAGCACATTTCACATTAGTGTGCTCTAAAAGCATTGCTGGGTTTTACGATAAGTCAGTTGTCATTGTAAATGGTGTGTTTAAAACACTTATAGACATGTTTGTTAAGTTCACTGTTGGTCCATTAAAAATTCTATGCAAAATTGCATTCCAAAAATTTCCAAAAAAAGCCTTTGTAACAGATTTCAAAACTACAAGAACATCAGCGTAGATAAGTACTTGCTTGCTGGGTATGGATTAGGATTTCAAACTGTTATCAATATTATCAAGGTTTGTATGTCATTAAGTCACATCACACACTATTTTAGCAAGCATTCTACTTTCCTTACCCTTATATCAACACAATGTTCTACAATATACTTTACAGCCTGTCTTTTCACCAATCAGTAATACAAATATTCAATACTCTTACCTGAATATGAAGGGAAGCAAATGTGTTGGATGACTGTATCAAAGAAGGTTTTTTTTTTGTCCTTCTTTGTCTCAAAGTCAGCAAATGCCACTTGATGATGTTGTCAGCAGTAAAGTATATCTCGCATTGCTATTTTTGATCATGACTCAAGATTACAGAAAGTAGAAAATAAATAACTTTCTGAAACATCGACACAGCACATGTGACATACAACCTTCAATATTTGATATTTTGTGAACCAAAATTAACAAGAGATTGAATGCACTATGGCTAAATATACACCCAAGTATATATGCTACTAAATAAACACACACTGCCAGAATTGTTTTGAAAATGATGGTGATTTGTTGTGCTTGGCTGGACAGCAATACTTTGACATGGCTAATTTGCACATAAAAATGGGTAAATATGTAATTTAGATAAATTCTAAATATTTACAGATGCATTACAGATATACAGATATATGTGTTAAGTCACTCAATGGATAATTGCAAGTCATTTGTGATCAATACAATGCTGTCTAGAGATATCAAAGGTTTTAGAGATGCATTACATAAATAACCAGACTTTAAGTTTTTAAATAGAATAGTCACAACCCGTCTACCCAGCCATGATAGTGACACACCTACACACAAATGGGTTGAACTGCTTCAAAGTGCTGCCAATTACGGTCAGGATCATACCAAGTGCAACTTATGGGTGGGTTAAGGAAGGTGTCTGGTGAGGGATAGGATGGACAATTTAAGTCAGGTTGAATCCTGACACACTGTTACATTTACCTTACAACAAACTAGAGTGGAACCTTGTATAGCAACCACCCAAGGCAAACACACAAATAAGTGGCCTTTGTTGGCAGGGGGCAGCTATTGACAGGTTTGACAGTATGTAAATAAATGTAGTCTCGATGCCTTCATTGGTCAATTTGATTCACCTGACCACGATAGGAATTTTTGATATTATAATACTGTACCATATTTTCATAAATAAGGAGTCAAGGACCATTTTCGGATTACCAATAATTTATAACTGAAAAGTGAATTCCTGCCTGAACCCCCCCCCCCCAATAAAAAAAACCCCAATACACTGTAATTAGAAAATAAAAGGAAAGTAAGAGCAACACAAAATAACAACAATGTAAGCAAAATAATGTGAAAAGACGGCCAGCCGTGCAACAAGCATGATGCATTATGGGCATCACAACATGCAAATTACATTTCACATTCAAACTTACAATATTCATTAGGGATGCCATTACAATTTATGAGCAGGTCTGAAATTTGGATACCATCACATATTTTGTACAAAGAAGTTTGAAATATGGCCTACAAAATAAATTAACAGGGCCTGAATTCAGGTTTCTGCCTGTAGACTGGCAGTCTTGTCAATGTACTGTGGATGATACAATTTTACCTCAATTGACATATTGACAGTAGAGATACAATACAGGAAAAAGGCATTCTGTAATTCTTAATTTTTCACATTTCTAAGTGAATATTGTGTTTTTAATTTAGGTTTCTTAATATTCCATTTGCATTTTTTGCACCAAAAAGCACACTTCTTTCATGCATACAATTACAATGTATGACTCAATGGACCTATGAAAAGGGTAACTGTATTTGGTAAGAGGTTTAGGAGGGATTAGTAAATCATAAATGATTGTCTTCCAATATTTTTTTATTTTATTGACCTTTTCAACTTGGTGACTGTGGCAAAGCAAGAGTAAAATCCTGTACCAGACTTTATACATTAAAACACCAGGAAAGGTTGAAGTAAAATAAGCCGATATCACAGCACTCCTGTTCCATTCAACATTCTGCGCTATTTCCAGCCCAGTCCAGCTAAGTTTCAGTCCAGATCTCTAGCATACCATGGCAGTGACAGAAGCACAAGGAGAAGCTGAACAGTTACCCCTCTCCCCTCCCCCACCCTACATGCCCATCAATGCAAACAAAATTAGAGACATGACAATCGCATCATGACATAAAGTGGGGTGCCCCAACCGCATTCCACTGGCTTTGTGACCTTGTTCTGAGAAAAGTGTTGGAGTTTGGAGTATTTTAACAAAGGAAGCAAGGAAGGAAGGAAGACTGAAGAAGACATAGATATGGTGGGTCAAGGAGGACTTCAAGAGGGTTGGTTTCAGAGAGGAGGATGCCCTGAAACCAGCGAGATGATGGGATGGTGTTATCGGGGACAAACCTGGATCAAAACTGGACTGAGGATTTTTTTTTGGGGGGGGGCGGGGGAGGTGGGGGTGGGTTGGGAAAAGTGACTAAAATGTTGGAGTTTAGAGGAAACAAACAAAGATAAGGCAAGGAAGGAAGACTGAAGAAGACAAAGATATGGAAGGTTAAGGAGGACCTCAAGAGGGTTGGTTTGAGAAAGGAAGATGCCCTGAAACCAGCAAGATGATGAGAGGGTGCGAGAGTGATTGCTGCAAGAGTTAGGTAAATCCAGCCACCCCATTATCGGGGACAAACCTGGATCAAAACTGGACTAAGGATTGTTTCTGGAGGGTGGGGGTCGGGGGGGGGGGGGGTTGGACGGGGGGCTACAAGATGTGCGGCCCCTCCTTTTGGACGTGATAATTTTGTTTTGTTTTAGAATTCATCCTCAATTTATCTGGGGTTTTTTTTGACATACTATTATGGCATACTAAATGCTTTGCTCCCCTTACAGTTCCTGCTTCCACCACTGCCATGGCGGCTACATACCACCATCACACAATGAGTTACAAAACAGCAGAAGCTTAAGAGCAGAAACAAAGTTACATACTTGAATAATGCGTCACAGTCAGATTGGTACGACACTGAAATCTGATTCTTTAAAGTATATGTATATGCCCTTAAATTGGCTACCACCCCCCCCCCCCCACAAAAACAAACAAAAAACAGATTACATCATTTGACAATATGTCATATTTAGGGATACACCATTTCAAAGTACTGTCTTTAAGAACTAAATCTTATTGATTCAAACCCAGTCTAATACAGACCACTTCATTTCATTTAATTCTGTTATTGAATAAACATTTCTAATCTACATTCGTTGTGTAAGTAGACTGTAATAAACTCGTAAATTGTTCGTTAAGTTTTGTTTGGCCAAGTACAACTCACAGAGTTTTTATTATGACAAAAAGATCAGGTTTCACTTCACCTACAGCTATGCGACTATCATATTTACGCTGAAAGAAAAATATATCTCCTGCTTGTAATTCTAAGCAGCCGAGAACTCAATTTTCAGTTTTCTTCTCCAGCTATTTTTAGCAAAAGTCATTTACAGCCCTATGAGGAAAGTGCTAGTGGGTTGGGAAGAAAATAGAGAGCAACAAAAAATGTTTCTTTACAGATGTTGCTTTATTTTGCCACATGATGTGCTGAAAGCAACCTAATATTTTCAAAAAGGTTTTAATCTGTCAAAATGCAATTAGGTATGAGAAACTGACTCCTTCTTGTAATTCTGACCAGCCCAGAAATCAATTTTCACTGTTCTTCCGCTATATTTAGCACAAGTTATTAACAGCACTATGAGGAAAGTGACAATGAGTTAATGAAGAAAAAAAAATAATGGCAACAAAAATGTGCATACGATATGTTGACAGTAACCTAATGCTTTCTGAAAGGTTTTAGTTTGTGAAAAAAATGTCCCGGGTACTAAAAGCTGAATTATATTGAAGGGATTTCAATATAAGTGACAGTTCCCTTGTTTAGCATATTGGGTACAGCTATACATTAGCGGTGAAACATATTTGGGGGGAAATCTCAACACTTGCTTGTCACTGTTTGCAGTAAATCCGTAATGCAATGAAAGAATATGCCAAGAAACCTTTGGATGTAATAATTTGCCTGTTTATGGAATTGTGTTTTATTTTTAATCAAACTTATGAAACATATTTGGTAGCGTTACCCATTTTTCTTCTAATTGGTTAACATTGTCCCACATATATATTCCTGCATTAGTGCTCTGTCAGCATGATGGTTTGTGTAGACACTTTGTTATAAAATAGAGTGATCTGCCGATCTCAACTACTCTGTTCTGTACCAATTCATTTCCACAATACCAAGTATTAATAGATGGTTTCATGCAGCTCTTCCGATTTTCCCCTAATTATGTTTCCCCTTTAAACCAGAAAGGTTAGAATGTAATTGCCATGACGAATGAACTAAATATTTACTGCGAAGAAGTGGCCATGAGCTGCAAACAAGTCTTGACATGTCAGGTCAAGTACTGCTACCTACAAGTTTTGCTAAACCGGTTTTTCTTGCACATTATGTCTAATGAAACACATCCCTTACATTCTTTATGACTCATCGTGTGCCACATGCAGCTCCCATTGAAAGCTGCAAACGCTAATTAGTCTGAGATCCCTAGGAAATTCCACACAATTGCGTCAAATTACTGATTCCATGTTTTCCACTCACAGTCTAGTTAGGTTAGATCATCAGTACCGATGCACTTTGTCCATGATTCTGCTTGGCAGGGAATGATATTGCGTTCTATATTGTCTCTTATGTCATTGGCTTGATTTAAACAACATGCACATCAAGGTTTGCAAGAAAGTAAGGTCTGTGCATTTGGATAAGTTTTACAAGTCAACTTTTATCAAATTGGTTGCAATCTCTCTGTCACATACGGAAAATAAAATGTTTCTTGTCATAGTGAAAGGGGGGGGGGTGTCATAAAATAAGCTAAATGCAACTAAATGGAAGGAGGATTGTGAATGATAATCCACAGCTTACTTGAATGCTTGGCTGAGGAAGTGTTAGCAGCTACACCCTGGTGATCTCGCTTGAATCGTTAAACATCATGTATCATTGGACAAAGTGACACTCGTGAAACACAGCCATCACAGTGCAACACTGATGTGTAAAGTGGGATTGGTGCAAAACTGAATTGATGTGAACTAAATGGTGCCTTCATTGATGCGTTTATATGCCTCACAAACATTCACAGGTTGGCACACTCCAACAAATGGAACAGATTTACATTCTTCACCTCTTACTCAACTTCGATCCTACCTCTCAAAGGTTAAAGGCATTGTTTAACAATGTTTCCAGTTTTGAAAATCTGAGCTACGTAATCATTCGTGTTGTAAGTGTCTCCGATAAGGTCTAAAAATGAAACCCTTGAAAACGAATGCACTTCAAAACAATAATCTGGATGTTAACAAATAGAATGCATGATATTTATAAATCAATATCTTGTTACTGGAAGTATGACTTCCTAAAGTTTTGTATTCTTGGGTGTTTATTTGCCAATCAAAGCATTATCATATAGTTTACACACGGAAATTTGACATTTTTTTTTTTAAATTGAACTTTCACAATGTTAAACAATGTCTTCAAACTGTCATTACTTCTCAAAGGTATAAGGCTTCCTTCATCATCTCACGTTCAGCTGACCCCCAACCATTAAACTTTTTAACAGGTTTTTACTGTCTAACATTCTCATTCAGAGTAGCAGCACACTGTTTTGGGTCGAACTGTCATATTCAAATATTTATCTGTGGAATTCTTTCCACATACTGCACATAACTCACCACATCTTACAACCACCTTCGAAAAATTTTAAATGGTCACTATGAACTGTATGTGTAACACCTTCTGAAACTTGATTTAAGTACAAATATTGAAACACCAGACCATCTCAAAGGCTTGTCTGCATAAGCTTTGTGATCACCCTTTATTGTCGCACTCAAGGTCCACAAATTGCTTCACTGCAATATACATGTTTTCATAACCTCCTAGGTCGGAGCAGTACACATTATGTGAGCGACACTTTTTAGATTTACAACCCTGTACATTCAAATTGACTATCCACAAATATTTTTATGCTGTAGTTTTCATTTCAGAGATTGTCTTAGATGCGTTATTTGGGCCGTGATGATTTTCTTTCGCTGCTATCTTTCGTCGATGACTGCCGCGTTGAGTGACGCATAGCTCTGCCCACCATCTATAGACCATGCACAAATGAAAAAATGAAAGTGGATGGAAACACAAAAAGATACGAGAAATTATAAAGCTCATGCAAAAATAAAAAGAAAATCACAGTGAATGATGCATTAATAGTGGAACTAGTGCAGCTATGCGATGTCTAATTGATATGTTATTATTAGCTGTTGATGGTGAATCCATTGCCTGTAATTTAAGTACATGCTTCCCCAGTAAAAGGAACTATGTGCAAACTGGAGCTACTAAACAAATTTGCAAAAGAATTTGCCAGTAAATTTCCTAGTTAAATAAATGAAGATTAATAATGGTGAGTGGGATGAAGAAATAAATGAAAATTTATGCCAAATAATTAGTTTATGGATGGTATATTCTACTCATGGTAAATGATTATGACTAATGAAAAAAAATGAATATAACACTGACTGGGAAAGCAGACCTGTTCAATTTAATACTGGGATAAATTCTGTTCATCTATTGCCCCATATTCCAACTACAAGTAGAAAAATGAGCACATCATACTCGTATACCAGTGGAATCTTTGAGCAAAAATAATTGGAAAACACTTTTACTTTCCCGGAGTCAATTTGCTGACAATATCAACGTGCACCCATTTCAGGAGCAAAAATTACACCCATAACTACACACAATGCATATTATCGTAACATGCACATTCACGTACCAATGAGGTATGCAGACAATCTCTTGATCTGATGACTCAATACAAAAAAATCTCAATTAAATTATGTACATACATCAAAACAATCACCTTCATATAGTTACACAAGCTTCTTTTTTCTATCATACATATTACACACACCAGACAATACAGCTTAAGCATTACACTACGTACAATACATACAAAGATTACACTTCTGCACACTGATTAAGTACTTAATTATTTACAGCAAACAACGGTATTTTTTTGTACAAACTACATATTTTCCAATTTGAATTAATTTTATTTTTAAGAAAATGTAGTTTGAATTAGGATGTGTGCTCTGCAAGGGAAATACTGTCTCCAAATGTAAATTCAAGCTAATTTCTTTCCTTATCTCAAAATCACATTTTCAGCTATTTTTATCTTCTTAAATCACACCTTCAGCTTTTTCTTTATTTATCTTAAGTCACATCTGAAATTCTGAAAATCAATCCCTTGTCTTAATTACTATGTATAAAGTCATAATGACATACAGGAGAGGATCTATTAAAACAGAGACATGAGCGGTATCCTTTTGCTGATACACATTCAAAAATCCTATCCATGTGTCATACATGTAATAACTTTCTAAATTTACTCTGTGAAGAACATTTTGTGTCCTTTTGTTGCTGCTGACATATCACACATCTCAAATGTTAGTTTATGTTTCTGATGAATATGCAAAAAATGATTTAATACACATGTTAAACTATAATCTTACTCTGTACATTAACTTGTTCATTATTTCCCTGGAAACTGTACTGTCTAACAGAAGTTATTACGAGTCACTAATTGGATTAAAAAATTTAAAAGAATGTTTGAAAATGTGAAAGATGCGAGTACATCTTACTTTGACATCTTCAAGAAGTTGAAAACATATCAGTCAGTCCAATGTCATTGCACAGTACCATAGTACACCTCACATATAGTCATCACTATCCACGTCAATTACCTCCGCTTTACGACTGGACCTCCGCGACAGGTTCTCTGTCGACGCATAGCGCCCCCTAGACGATGCCAGGTTCTCGTTGGACGAGTAGCGGCTGGATCGCGTGGACGAGCGCATCGAGGTCGACCGTCTGAGCGTGGCGGGCCGCTCCACGTCGCTGCCCTCGCTGTCGAACTCCGCCGGTGGGGATGACGGTGGGATGGGTTTCCTACGGGGCGGGGATCGGGGTTTGGCCCTGGGCTTGGGTTGCGGCGGGGCTTGGAACTGGTCCTGGTACTGGTCCTGGATGATCACCGAGTCCCAGTCCTTGTCCGCTCGGTCCTCCATCTCCATCCGTCGATCCCAGTCATCGTTGTCCGGTTCGACGTCCTTGTGGCCCCATTCGTTGGTTATGTGCTGCTCCTGTTCCCGTTCTTCTCGTAACCTGTTGTCTAATCTGTCGAGGCTCTGCAGTAAAGAGCCGTGCGTTGATCCCCCGTAATCTAGATCATGTACTGGGAATGACAAAAGCAAATTTTTATTTTGCATGATCAACACATATTGACAGGAACAGAGATCATGGAACCCATATTATTCATTATATCCTTCATTGTACGTTTCTTGAATTCTGGTTGGTCAAAAGTATGTCACATGATGAAAAAGAAACACACTATTCTGTGAGTCCTGGACACAATAGTTCTGAACGTACTATAACTTTCGGAAGAGTACAATAGTAAAGTACTATTGTACTCATTATGAGTGGTATAGTACATTAATCTCTCAACAATGAGGGCGCTATACTATTTACCTCATCCGCGACCGACTAGTATCCGACAGCGGGATCGCGATTTGAGCTTAAAAAGCCGAATAAATTGTGTGTACAAGCACATGTAAAGGACGCTATTTTTTTCCGTGCGCGTGAAAGACATTATGCGTGCTACACCCGTATGAAAGTCTGGCAAAGTTGAAGATTAACACTGGGTTAAATTTGTCGAGTTTGAGTTAGGATTATAGTTGAAATAAGAATGAGGATCAAATTAGTGTTTTATAGGTTTATGAAATTATATATAAATATAAATTATATATCGAGAATGGAAGGAGTAGTCTTGAAGATGTTTACTTGAGGAAATAAAGGAAAGTTTTGAATTATGACCATGATATAAATTAAACACAAGAAGGATTCGTACACTTACACATTTTAAAAATTCCCTGACTTTTACGAAAGGTTCCCGCTTCATTGACCCCTGTATACTGCAAGGCCTAGTCGGGTGAGAAAACCCCAAATTTCAATCTGGCAAGGGGGGCTTATCCCTTCTCACTGTAAACAATGTAGGCTTTTAATGCTGAATGCAAATCCTTAATCTTACGTAATAGCATTATCAGTGTCAATAGAAAATAGTTCCCAAGTGTATACTGGGTTCTCCACATCCTGCCATATTAACAGCAGTCGCAGTGTGTTAGCTTAGGAGATTAGGAGCTCAAGGGATTTGCTACAGCCGTTGACATTTCCCAGATAACATCTTATGGTAGATAACAATTGTGGGGTTTCTAAATGAGACAGAATTTTCCTTATGCAAGCCAGAAAACTGTAAATTCCCATTACCCGTTTTTATATTTTTAGAAGCATGTAAAAAATATTGGCAAAGCTCCCAATTAAGGGGGCAAAGATGATGAATTCCCGAACTTTTTGCTTCCAGAAAAAGTACATTCAAATTCCTCTAATTTTCAGAAGTTTCCTAACACTTATGAACCCTACCCATAAAAAGCTATAACACAGTGACTTAGCCTGCCACAGCAACTTCCAATACAACTCCTATAAAGGAGGAAATATTTAGTCAGGAAACAATGTACTTAATTCTGGAATCATTTCAACCGGAATTGAGGGCTTCTTTCAATCGTGCAGTTTCCTTTTAAATAATTTCCTCTTATAAATCATAAATAGTACTGGACGTGTGATACATACATTCTTTTGCTTTGTATTTTTCTTTACACATTTGTTACAAATATAGCTAATCATCAAAGTAGCTTTTCAGAAGAATATGGCAACAAGGTCCAAGCTATGGAAAACACAGACATGTACTTGAATAAAACTCCAGCAAGAAAGCTATAAATGCAATACTGTATATGCCATATATTTTGCATGATAAATTTTCATGATTTTTCTTCAAGACGATGAATTTGAGAGAGTTTATTATCATGATCTTATCGCATTTCCATTCACTTTGTAAAGCGTTAATCAGGAAAGTGAAAATTTTCCTGGCTGTTCAGTTGCAAATTTCCCAACTATAAAACAACAGCAAAATATTCAGCGCATACTGTATCAGCTTTGTTTCTGCAGTTAATATGATATGGCATCTCTGTAGTGCACTAGTACTAAGCACTTTTAAGACGAGTATGGTCATTTGTTACAGCTGACGCGTCCATACTCTTGATAGC
>JZLH01S0526838.1:41041-52284 GCA_001188425.1 Eucidaris tribuloides
TAACATTTGAATTTGGAATGTGAAACTTAAGCCACATTCAGAAAGAAAAAGGTGTAGCTGCGGCGGCTCTGAGCGGTCTTGAAACCCTCCGATGACCCCCTTCAGATAGCACAGAATTTGCGTAGCAGCTACGCCTTTTCACCGTCTTAAACCATTCACACAGCAACCAAAAAGGTGGAGTCACTACTCACTTTGCGAGACCGGAACAGGAAGTGTATATTTGTACGCGCGATTGTCCTTTGTTTTTCGGCGCGGATGTTGGTGAACTTTGCATGCATCACTGCACAACGAGTAGCAGAGACGGTTTAACTCATTCAGACAGAAGGTGAAGCGTATCAGCTACTCCTTTTCGCCGGCTCTGAAACACCTCCGGAGGTGTTTCAGAGCGGGCTCAGAGCGGGCGTACTTAATACTCCTTTTCGCCGGCTCAAACCATTCAGACAGAAAGTGGAGGAGTAGCAGAGCCGGCTCAGAGCCGGCGAATTTTGGCTGTCTGAAGGGGGTTTTATTCACATTCCTGTGAATACTTGGTGAAATTAACTACTACTGACATCCTATTTGGTGTTCACTTTCGGGATCGGGGGGGGGGGAGGGGGATATATATCATGTAGTAATTGATTGGAATATAAGGTGGTTCGGGGGCATGCCACTGGGGGGCAGGAATAGCTGTGGGTGTTGGAAAATCAATAATTTTTGTATGTTTATTTTTTTCATATCTGTGCATTAGCTTTTATTAGTCTTGGTTCCAGACCATTTCTTCCTCCAAGGAGACATAGGCTGCAGATGTTTCAATGTCAATCCACTATAGTCTTTAGTTCAAGGCCGTTGACTGATGAAAGCAATTTCCTTAGAATAGGATGGGTTCATTCCAACAGCTGGAAGAAAGAATGTTTATTGTTTTAGCATCCCTGGTGATAAATTCACTGTCAGGTTTTGGTGGAGGAGGGGGATGGGGGCAAAACAAATGTGATAAACACAAACAGGGTAGCATTTGATGCATACTTGATTGTGTGTTGTTGGCACAGTCACAGAATAATGTATGCAACTCATAACAAGCACACAGGAATAATGTAACAGCAGCAGAACTGAATACCTCAGTGACATGCATTTGTACATCCGCTCATATTATGCACATTTTCCTGCGACAATAAAATTGGCAACTATCTGCAACAAGACGCACATTAAAGTGTATGATGAATAGCAATGGATTTGGCTCCGACTATCAATTTGTCACATAGACCTTTTATGGAGTCGACAAACTTGCGTGTTACTGTGTGTGATTCAAGGAAATTGTGCAAATATTGTCAGGAGGGCCCTCGTTGGAAGATATTCATGATGCCTGATCTTAAAGGGTGTATTCTCGATCTGAAACCGATTGGGGAATTTGAGCAAACAACTAAAACTATGCATATATATCCAACCAGTCATGACTGTGTTACAAAAGGCATTTTCCAAAAGACAAATGCATATTTCAAATTTGCATGGAAATTATAAATCGTCTGTAACGTCTTACTGTTTCTGTAGTATTTTACATTCATCAGTACGTGATTTAATGAAATAGATTTCTGAGAGGTTTTTGACACTAAACATTGATTGCTACATCACAAATGATTCTCTCTTTGTAATCTTTGGACTCAATTTGCTGGTTAACCACATAGACTGCCATGAAAGATGAGAATGCATTGTGTCTACAAATGCCACTACATTTTGGCCTATATGCACTGTTTCTCTTTTCTACCTTTAACACTCCCAGTACCATTAAAACAAAACTCCATACAATCCAAATGTAATATTCTGAATATGGTAAGGAAAGGGTCAACAACTGGTGCAAAAAATGACAAAAGAAAACTTACAGATTCGTTCATTTTGACATACACTTTCGGAACAGGTAAATCACTGACTATGGGTATTTTACAGATTTCCATAACGGGTATACAGTGAAAACACATTGCTTACATAGTTTTTCATTACACTACACCCACTAGTACATTAATAGTTACTTTGATTTTGAATGCATTACACCTTGGAAACTTATGTATTAAACCATGAATAAGATGAAGGCCATTTTGGAACGAACTGAAGGGCATAAAGTTAACTAGTTCCTTTGACAGCCCCACACAGAACACACATCAATAATGTATATCTCCAAACAAACCTACACGCAGAATTACATCACGATCGTGCTAATACATACACACAGTTGAGTTCTGTTCAAATAATGGAAACTAATGTTTATAAAATAATGTCATAAGATGCTTTGCATTCCAACATTAGAGCACGCACAGCAAGGAACACGCATGCACAAATATTTCGCCACATATTCCATATGCTGTGATGTGAGTAGATGTCATCATGTGGAAGACATTCCGTGGAGTGGGAAAACACATGATGATGAATGGGAACGAAAACAGTGAAGGAAAAAAAGATGTCATCTTGGGGGAGAGATACACTTGTACACTCATTTAATGAGGGATGCAGGAAGGCAGGAAGCAAGTAAATATAGAGAAGACAAGGACATAAAGGAGGAGAGGAGACAACAGTGTTATTACGAGGAGAGACAATATTCATTTGACAATCGTCCTGGCTCACCCGCTTGGCCGGTGACAACTCCTGAACGCGATGGCAATGAATGATAAAAGTTAGATGGAAATCAGGTTTAATGAAGAGGGTGATGGTGTAGGCAATTGTTAAAAGGCAATGGCATGATTATTTGGAAGCACATGAAAATGCCACAAGAACCAAATAAGTTGATACGAGAGGTAGGAAGATGACTGTCATCATGTGAAAAATTAATTGTTTAGCACTGTTACTGAGAAAAGGATGATTACTACCAAACATACTGTATGATCACAGTTCCATACTCTGCACACTTTGCCATGTGGTGATAAACTTTCACTTTGAATAACTTGTAAAAAAAATATGATGATGATCATAATAATAATAATAATTATAATAATAATATTAATAATAATAATATCAACTATGTCAATAATATCGCACTGCAAAACAAACATTTTTATTACAGTTAAAAGAGTAACATTCCAATCAGACAGGTGACAGGCAAACTTTCATACAATTCAAGTCATAAGACTATACTAGTAGTTTCATCTGTAGGATTTATTTCAGCTGCTAAATTCTGGAGTACATTGAGCCTCACTAGGTTTAGCTCAAACCATGCATTTCTGGTTTTAATCGCATAACATGTTAACTGGTTGGGCAACACTCATAATAACACACTCGAAACCTCATTCGGGTCAGTGTAATGCCACATGCAAGTTGTACGTACATGGGAAATTTTCCCTGTACTCTAGAAATTCAACAAGTGACTACTGATAATTCTTTTTATTCTTCTTCTCCTTTCTTCTTGATAAAATCACAGCACGAATGATTTTTAATGAGGAAAACAAGCATCATCAGTAATGAGCAGTTTTCCTACTTGTAGGCAAGTCTGAACTTGAATTAGTTTCCTGTTTACAAGCACTTGTCATTTCATCCTTGAATGTGCTGATGTGTTACCTTCATCAGACTGTCAGTACAGGAAAGGTTGGGAGGACTGAAGCATTAGCATATAACCAATTATATTTTTTGATTTTAGGAAAATTACCTGTAGTGACTTGCAAAATTGAGGAAATTGTTCTGATATATTTGAAGTTCTAATAACACCAGAATCAGAAATCTTGCCAAAACACAATCTTATATGTACATGAAACAATCTATTTTGCAGAGCATTTAAAAGATATACAGTGTACTGTAATGACATCCGATTTTAGTAAAACAACATTTTTGGAGGTTTTTGAAGAAATTGTTCATCTTTGTGTGACTGTGTGTGTGTTTCGGGGGGGGGGGGTCAGCACCATCACTTTCTGGTGAAGTTTGATTATCCTACATGTATTTCTTTGAGGAGATTTCATTCAAATATCAATGCATCAATTTCCATCCCAAGTTTCATATCAGTCCTTTAATTCTTTAGGCTTTAAAGAGAGAAGGAGCCAGCAACTAACAGGCATAAGTTAAGAATAAAAATGACATTGCGAGTATTGTGAGAATTATGGTACATGGTGATAAAGAAGGGGTACTGTGTGATACCCTCAGCAAGGCCCTATAAATTAGTTAATTTGTGTTTATTTTTTGCAGTGAAAATCATCAATGATATGTTGTTATAACTGTGTCAATGAGAAGTACATTATTTCCTAATCACTGTAAATAAAAAGGCTTTGACTTCATTCTTCATTCTTATAACACTTTGAATACTGATTTCATAAGTACTGATTTTTCACGTTGCTAATAATCTCATGTGGGTGTGGGTGGCCTCTTGCCATTGTCTTGTGGGTGTGGGTGTAGTTTCCTAAGATAACCAGCTAGCAGATGTGCACTCATGTGAAGATAACCATCAAAGAGTTAACCCTCTTACATGTAGTCCCACAGGCATCATATTGTGTTGGAATATTCCCTATCACAAATATTTGATATTCACCAATATAATATCCAAAATAGCAACATCCTGGACTTTTTTGGCAGGTCCCAATTCCTTTGAGCAAGTTAGTAATCAAACATTCAGGATTCAACATAACACAAAACTCCATGCATTTAACACCACAATTCAAACTCCAGGCAGAGCATACACATTCACTACTTGCCTGTTCGGACAAGTAATGTCTGAATTTATGAGCCCTAATCAGTAGGATTGGTGCCTGCAATTGAAGAGAGAGTCATGTAAAGGGAATTATGGATTTTAAAAAAATTCATTCATTTAATTATCATTCATCCATCCATCCATTCACTCGTAATATACTCACAATCCACCATTTTTATAAAGCTTGGGTCATAATATGCATGTATATCATATCATTCCTATGCGCACAGCACACTGGGAAAGAATCGGACAGAACAAGGGAACAGTTTGGTCTATAAACTAAATCATTTATTCAATTGTTCAACGAGAATTAATGTTTATGGGCTGCTTTAAACTGATCAATAGTTTTTTATTCATCTTGTCAGAAATGTTATTACACACTCCACAGTTAAATTGTCAAATTTTGATATCTGAACTACATAGTAGTGTTCATATGGACAAATAAACACCCTAGAATACAAAAGTTTGGAAAGTTACATCACTGCCAATGGCAAGTTATGCACGAATAAACAATTAAAACTCGGGGCGAGTTTAAATAGCCTCGGTGTACACACAGTAAGTCTATGGGAGAAAATGGGCAGGTGAATCCGATCAACTTACGATTTTCACTTTTTTGAAGCACTAAATAATCATTTTGAAATACAATTTTTTCAGGGCGTCATTTTTAGACCTTATCAAAGACAATGGTAGCATGGGGAATCATGTAGCTCAGATTTTTTTAACCGTGGTAAATGTTAGCCAATACCTATAAGAAATTGATGACTGAAATGATTTTGCACTATAATTTGTTCAATCATTCATTCAGTCATTCAATAACTATTTCATACATACATTCATTTACTCACTCATTAATTCATTCACTCACTCATTAATTCATTCACTCATTCATTCACTCACTCACTCATTCTTACATTATGCCTTTAATATACCACCCAAATCAGGTGCATACGTTGGCAGATAGGACAATCACTTAGCACATTGCCATACCCTTGATTACATGAATGAGGAAAACATACTTCAGGTTCTGGCAGTCACACTGACATGCTGTTTGATTTGGTTTGGCAAATTCTCAACAGGATGGCAAGCTTTATAGGACTTGGCAGGGTGTCTTTCTATCAATGTGAACAGTCTCAGTTATGTACATCCATAAAGTATCAATCCAAATGAATGAATAATGAAATAAATACATGAAATAAGCATAAATAAATAAACATACTTTTGAATAAATAAATAATTTCGAGCAATTGTGAACAACCCATTTCTTACAATGGTGTCTAGGACCATTTACAAGTGTGATCACTCTAATTAGCCCCCCTCCCCCCCCCCCAAAAAAAAAAGAAGTTATGTTGCCCTCAAGTGGGGAATTTTTATTCATTTATTTCTTTTTTATTTTTTTTTACAACATAAACAAATGTAGGACGAAACTGTGTGAGAGTTGAGTTTCCCCGAATTTATTACGGGTCTTTTGAATGGGCAAAACGCATATAAAAGTGCTGTTTTAAACCACTGGATAGGAATTTTAGCAAATTCTTGGCACAAGTCTGACATTTTTCCCCATAACGGGTGAGTTTGTATATTTTGGGTCTGCTAAAAAAAAAAAGTGACCCTTTTTTTTGCATTGAGGGCAACATAATTTTTCTTTTCAGGCCTTATGGCACATGCATTTTTAACCTGTCTAAAAGCAAAGTAGATCACGAATTCACGATTGTAATTCAAATCGCAAAATTCAAATTGTGATCCAGAAATCTTTGTGTGAACAGCTTGACCCTCTAAAACAGAATTTGGGAGGAAGAGCTTAAGTGACCTTTCATTGACTTCTGCTGACATGGTGCATGCTATAGAGCATGAGTGTGTCACAGCCAAGTGATCCATTCCGTGCATGGTTGAACTTGATTGACAGTGTACCTAGAAACATGGCCATGACTCTTCACTAGAAATTTGAATTCTTATCAAATTGTGCATGAAGACTTCTTTCTTGAGGACTACTTTCTTGTGTGTACAGTCCGTAACTCTAATCTCCGCAATTGCCATCGCGTTTGCAATCACGATACGGCTACCATGTGAGAGAACGGTGAGGTGTATTTATGGTGCTAGCGCCAATAGGAATCTGTCAAGTCTTCAAACATATTGCATACTTCCCCTGCGTATGTTGTATGTCATTCAATCCACCCATCTTTTTCTTGGAATCCCACTTGAGACGTACTGCAAACACACGCCGCTTCCTTTCATGGAGGAAAAACCTGCGTATCGGGAATTCGAGCATTTTTGCCCCTCTCCATCACAGATATTAAATATGCTTGCAATCTACAGTACTAGTACATGACACATTCTAGAGAATGCACAACGCTGGCCGAAACTGAAAGTTGTTAACGAATAATCAGCCTCTGAGCACTTAAAAATGGCTTACCAATTTCCTTTTATTTTGTTTTTACTCTCTCTTTTCCTCCTCGCAATAATCTGTTGATACCCATTTTATATTTAGAATCATGTTACATAGAGACTGGCGGACATGAAGCATACATGTATACAGCAGCACTAGAAATGTAATGTTTTTGAGCTCTGTTTTGAAAGTAGAAATAACTAAATATGAGATGATTGAAGTACATCATGCAGCAATTTAACTGTCAATCAAACATTGTTTCTGTTTCTGTTGTAATTTTGACAACTAATCATGTGTTTAGTTTAATCACTAGCTTTGTGTGATTATCAATACTTACTGTTTTATTTACATCCAGCCTGGTTGTTCTTTATTCTATTTCATTTGATAACAGAATGTTCACCAAAAATATAATAAGCACAATTTCAAATTAATCATGTGAGAAATTTTCCACATTATTCAAGCATGTTCAAATCAAAATTTATTATTAGCAAGTTTCAAACAATGTCACTCAAACCCCGCATTTATCAGCAAATGGCCCAGCAATATGTAACACGAGCCAGTAATCAATCCCGCTTCCTTAGAAGACAGCGACAGGCATCTATTTATTTTATGCAACAACAGCCCGCACGTACCCACTTCGCACATGGCGCATTCAATGACTTCACATTTTTCTCTTTATGCCATGCTCCAAGCAACAAGCACATAAAAGTATCCAGTTACGACGACTGTGGACAGACGGACAGACACATAGAACGCATCATCCGCTGTATACGTTGAAAGCCTGTCGAGGACTTCGTCCATGGATGCATAATTCATGAATCCACAAATGCCGTCTCCAATCTGTCATAGCTTTTAACCCCATTAATACTAATTTGCTCGATGCAGGAAACTTCTCCCTTCGTCTGGGATTGGCATTTTGTGCGTAACTGTCCTTGGCCATGTAAACACGAACATGTTCTGGTGCATACTGCATCCAGCTCCCCCACTATATCCAAACCAATGCATAGCACTTACAAATGGCATTTTCAATTTATTGTGTCGCATGGAAATTTATCACAGCTAATATCATGGAAATTAACAGTCAAACTTTGCAAAATTACATGACCAAATCTTAATGACTGTAGACAGTGAAATTATCAAGTACTGTAATGGGTTTTCATGCTGGATGAAACAGTGACCTACTTTTACTCAAACATTGTAGGTTTGTGTGTCTATGTATGTGTCAACAGGTATGAATGTGTGAGTGTATGTATGTGTGTCTGTCTAGATGTTTGCCAATATGAAATCTTATAATTTTTACACTTTTATGGCAGTGCTGGGATAAAGTGCACTGACAAAATTGAATTTCAAACTTTTTCTTATAATGGGAAGGGCATATCTCTTCCCACAGTGTATCGCACATTAATTCTGGGTTTGGCCAGAGTGTGCTATCACTACCCTCTAGTTAACACATTTATCCAACCCACATCACTTTTCAGCAATACTTCCAGTAACAGAGAGTAAAAATAACTTTCATAGATGTAATCACATTTATGCACAAAAATGACAACCATTTTATCTGACATGGCCCAGCTATATCTCTACACCTTTTTTTTTATTGTAATTAAATTTCATGTGTGTATCCTGTACGTCTACAAATCTTGTAACATATAACCATGGCTCTCCTCAAGTCAGAGTTATATTCACTGATACTAACTACAGCAGACATCATGAATGAATTCACATACTCCTCATCTGACTATTCATTCATTACTCATTCGCCCCCCCCCCCAAAAAAAACCCTTGTGTGATGATGAAATTCCACATCAATGTGGTTCACTGTTGTATAATTAGGAAACATACAGTGCAGTCGGATAAGAGTGTTCTGCACAAGCACTTTGGTGGTCCATTCAATGAATGCATACTGAGGTGGGTGCAATCTGATGTGATGTGTGTGTGTGTGTGTGTGTGTGTGTGTAATATGACTAATGTCTGTGCTATGCAAGTGTAATGTTGTGAATGTGACATTGTAAATTGTTTGAGACTGAGAGAGAAAGAGTGAGAGAGCATTCCTGCATTCCTTTTTATGATAGCATGTCCTTTTCTTTTATAATTCCATTGCAATTGTGGTGATTAGAGTTATCAGACTTTTTAAAAAATTTATTAATGCTTATTGGAAGATGTAAATTATTTTAATAATATTGGGAGATCAGGGTTATAGCTGGCAAGAATTCTGTGCCGGTTGTAGGAAGGAGTTATGCTAGCAGAACGAGCAAAGTGAGCGTAGCGCAGCATCATGGCGTGGGGTCCAGGGGCAATTTGGAAGCATTTATTTTACAAAATACATCTTCGGCTGAATGTAAGGATGCTTAAAGCTTAAATTCACAATTTATGTAGAGATTTCAAACATTTTACGGTCATTTTAAAGCGTTTCTGTGCTGGTCGGAGGACTAATAAATTCAGCTCAGTGGCGGTCGGCTTCAGTTTGTGCCGGCTACTACCGACCGGTGCCGACCGCCGTAGCTATAACCCTGTGGGAGATGTTCTACTTCATGTCATAATGTCATGTTTCAAAATGATGTTTTGACTTGCTTTTTGGTAAAGTCAATATCATTTTTTCATGTCCTTATTGTCCTTCCCACTCATGCACTTAAAGATTGTGTCAGGGATGTGCAAGTCCATTACTTCCCTTCATTATCAATACCAAACGGTAGTTTAGTACTTACAAATGGTGTGTTGAAAGTCTGAGATCCATACGTCATGAATTTGTTGTTTTATGAGAAAAACTAATAACGACATGTTACCAGAATGTTGTTCTTTCTGTGAGTTTCAATTTTGCTCAAACTGCGAATCGCGGTTACTGTGCACCGTAGCAAGACCAGCGCAGCCCTCTGATTGGTTAACGGCTATCCCCTGCGCGACCTTTGGCTAACGGCTGATTGGACCATTTTGGAATGGCACGTGCACGTTTGACGTCGCGTATTTTTTGAAATTTGCTTCCGAGCAATTTGAAAAAGGATGAAGTTTAACCGTCCATATTTTCACCAAAACTCAATATTTTACCCCAAGTCTCTATGAGAGGTGTTTATTTATATTAATCTTCACATTGGATATGATTTCAGCTGATTTCATTCATATAGATGTTTTTTGACGTGCAAATCAATGACACAATCTTTAAGATTTTGGAAATATGATTCACAGTTTTAATATTGTACATAATCATTCATCTCAATTTTGTTATTCTATGTACTTGTAAATTGCCTATTCTTTTTTACTTTTTTTCAATCAGAGAATGTGGACATAAAATTCAAACTTGAAAACAAACCGATTTTGGGAGGTAGGTCATGTTCATCTTTACTGCTCAAGATGAAAATGATGATAATGATGATGACAATGGTGATGAAACTTATGATGGTGAGTGATGATGATGATGATGGTGATGATCATAGTGGTGATGATGGTATAGAAGATGGTGATGATGGTTGTGATGATAATGTGTCTGATGATGATAATCTAGATGTTGACTACCCTTATCATTCATCTTTGTTAGATGTGAAATCATAGTGTATAAGTGATAACGAATGGCTTGTGATATTGTGAATTTGTGATGATAAACAATACAATACAGGTTTGGTGACCTTTTTTACACTAAGAAGAGCAAACAGATTTTGGGATGTGCATTAGATTTGTCATTGTCATAAATCTTTTTTATTACAATTACCAACCCAAACATTACCCCAATAATTGGGAAAAGGGATGATATGCTGGAATTTGAATCAACACATTATTTAAAACACTTCAACCTATAATTTTACTTTTTGAAAACAAGAATTTGTTTCCATATTTGTTGTCAAATGACCAATTTTTAATGTATTTTCTAAAATTAAAATCAATGATTCCCCCCTCCCATCTCAAAAAAAAAATCATTGATAAATTTCAATCACTTAATTGAAATCAACCAAGCCTGATGCAATAGCAACGACACAAAGAATTCTACCAATAATTCCTTACATTCCACAACTCACTGAACATGTTAGTGATATTATTCAAACCGTGAGCAGACTTGATTAAAATGGCTACACGTACATGTCAGTGCTGGAAAGTAGTTTAGGAAGGAGTGTTTCTCATCTGATAATGTCAAATACTGCGTTCTATGATCTGCAATTTGTCTCTCTCACTGGCCGACAAGTTTACGGCCACAATTGACAGGTCTAGCGTGTAAGAATGTCGAGAGGGTCTAATGAAATGACT